>DVQK01000550.1:0-10814 GCA_018231685.1 Heliconius clysonymus
ATCTTGCCATTTACACTGATCTTGCATTCTGTCCTTTCTTCATCTCTTTCAAAAATCTGATTTTTTGTCCTATTCGAGAAAGTTGTTATATATATAATTTATATTACACGCCGTATTTCTAAAACAAACGGACGTAGAAATTAAACACTAGATTTTCTCTGCATACATATCTTCTAGGTATATGATATCGCTGTATGCGGAAAATATGTGAAATTTAAAAAAATGCATTTAAATTATATGAATATTATACTCCCCATTACAAACAACAAGCTGTATGTAGTGCCCTCATTACGTCCTAAATTGTTTTTACAGCGTAAAAATCGTAATTACGTACAGAATATGAAATGAGCATTGAAAGTAGAATAGTAGCAATGGTACTTATCGTATCGTGAGTTTTTCCCTTTTTCAATTATGTTTCCATTACTTACACTTACTACTTACTTATTACATTTCATGTAAATTATGTTGAATTGTTTATTTATTAATAATAAAATATATTAATTTATTTGTACCTTTGGAAATTAGAAAATATTATTAGATGTTTAAAGGTACGTAAATCTTATTTGTGAATATTATTAAAGAAAACATTCTCGACTCCATTATACTATGAATAAAAAACGTATTGTTTTATTACACAAATAATGGAGTCATTTTTAATATGAGAGTAGCACAATAATTATAAAGGTTAATATTTAAATAAAGTTAAAAGTTACAATGAAAAAATTGTAATTTGCGGAGAAATCACATGTGCTGAACTTTAAAATATCTACATATTAATTTCAATTATTACAATAACCTAGACTTAGGCAACCACCAATTTTAAAGTGTGATATACCTTTATATTTTAACAATAATTCAATATAAAAGACAAAAAACATAATTATCGATTTAATCGTGGTGCAGGGGCATAAAATGTGACTTTAAGCCCGACAGGCTGTTGGTTCGGTTTCCATTTGAGGAATGAAATTTAATATTTTCATTTATTCGCTCTGGCAAGGCGCTGCGTTAAGTTCCACCACTCAACACACAATGCCTACAAAAGTCGGTGGTCGGTCTTAACACTAGGTACTCTCAGCCTACCCAGCTGTGTGCAGGATACAGAGTGACGACGTAAAAAAACAATAACAAAAAAAATACTATCTTTACAATATTTCAATAGAAAAGACAAAAAAAATATTATCATCCATATTAACAATATAAATCGTTTCAGTACATCGTATACAACAGCAGCATATGGCAGTCACCAGAATGTATTGCTACGTTTGGACACACTCGGTCGACCGCCGAGCTCTACAGGATCTTATGCTACTATAGCGAGCCTACATAAATTTCCCTTTGGTAAGTTGTTTATATGTGATAGTTGTTTATATGTGATTGATAGATGTGGGTTCGATTCCCCCTCGGAGGAATTAATTATTTTCATTATCTGGCTCTTGTACTACAACAGCGCGGCGTTAAGTTTCAATATTGAACAGTCTTGAAAATCGAGTAGGAATATGTGGGAATGGAGTATCTTAACAAAAAGTTTTCTTCTACATACTCTTTCATATGCTATATAGAGTGTGAAGCTAAAAAATATATAAAAAACACCTAAAGCCACTGTAGCAAATTGCTTCATACTATATACATGTGATGCTTGTAGGTTTGATCTCCAGTAGTTGTATTATCATTTCACTAATTTAATACGGCCACGCAATCTCTCAAATATGTTAGTGCTCGCAATCCAACGTATTGACAAAATGCATATGAAAAGTAAAACGTTAAAATGTCTTACACATTTTAAGTCAAGAAAATTATACAAAAAAAATAAAAATTTAGTCAGCTTCACGCTTTATCCCGTACACAGCAGGGTAGGCAGAAACAACCTAAGTTAAGACACTACGTTTCCCTGGAAGCATTGCTTGTTTAATGGCAGAACTCAACGCTGTATTTTGCCTCGACACCAGAGAGAAGAAATGGAAATATAAATATAAATAAATATTTAATTTCCTCAAGTGGTGATCGAATCTACATCCAGTCGTGTTTACAGTCACATTTAGTACCCCCGCGCCACGACTGGCCTCACTTGGTGACATTAATAAAATCTTTTTGTTTTATTTCTACACAGGTAGCCGTAGGTCACCCTCGCCATACGCGACCACGCACATCGGCGAGCACATCTACGCTAAGCCCGAGTCCCGCGTTTCTTATTACGCTGCATCTAACCTCACGCATGTTTCACAAGTAAGTTGATAATATAGCATTTTAGGGTTTTTAAGCCCTAATAAAATGTTTTTAGAAAGTAGAAGTTAACGAGTTGGTATTTCAGCTTCACGCTGTATCCCGCATATAGCACGGTAGCCCGAGTGAAACTAGTGTTAAGACACATCATTCCCTACTCACCGCCGAATTTTCGTGGCATTATGTGTCGAGAGACTCAACGCCGTGCTGCTGCCTATGTACCAGAGAGAAGAAATGAAGAATAATTAAAAATAATTCATTCCCCCGATTGAGAATCGTACCCACACCTATCGCGGTACAATCACACGCTTCCGCCCCTGCGCCGCGACCGACTGGCTACTATTAAAATGTTCTTTTTATCTTGCTAGTTAAAATGTTAAAATACCTTCTTATGTATGATGATGAGAACTCTCTATTCTCTCTTTTTTTTTGTTTTTTTTTGCTTCACGCAACGCGAGTTAAGACAATTTTTTAATCATTTCCCACTTTCTGCCGAATTCTTAGGACATTGGAAGTGGAGTGGCGGGTTGGCGGGCAACCCACTGTCACGCGTTTTTCACGTTTTTTTTGGAAAAATTGAACGAGGATGGAGAAATAAAAATATTAAATAGTTTATAACATTACCATCTTACAAAAATAAATATACAATATACCTTCAGCATAAAAAGTGGCCTAACTTAAAATTTCTGTAACGTCTAATTTTGTTAAAAAAAATATATATAGAAGCCTATTGAAAGATAATTTCAACAAAAAAAACTCTTTTCCACTATCGTAACTTTTATTTAGAGATTTGCGTATAACTTTTGTTATACCAAATATAGTTTCTACCAAATATAGTTAAAAAAAAATATATAGAAGCCTATTGAAAGATAATTTCAACAAAAAAAACTCTTTTCCACTATCGTAACTTTTATTTAGAGATTTGCGTATAACTTTTGTTATACCAAATATAGTTTCTCTTATGTTTATTATAACAATATGTGTTTCCAGATATGATATTTAGGATGTTATCCTCTTACCGTCTTTTATTTTTCCTTTGTTGACCACTGACCCAATTTTTGGTATTAACCTACAAACAATAAATCTCCCTAATACAACCTCCACTTATGTACTTACGACCACGAAAGTACAAAATTACGACTTCACCTTTAATAAATTAGCTTTAAATTACCACTGAGTGTCAGTTATATTATGAGAAATAATAATAAAAACGCCTTACAAATTATTATGGTATGTTTATTAGTCGTTTTATACTGAAAATTTTTAAAAAATAAGCAGATAAATACATCGAAAAACAACAAATATTTAACCTATTGAATTATATGAATCTTCATAATTAAGTCCCTAATCTAATGTATGTATTAGTAATGAAAAAATTGTTTTTAAATATTTCATGTGAAAAAAAATTACAGAGAAAAAATTACAAAGTAATAAGAGCTAGTTTTGAGCTTTTTCACGTTTTTTTGGAAAAATTGAATTGCTCATAAAATGAGCCCTTTAACTCATTAAGGATCCAATTTAAACGTGCTGCACCCCTTCAGGTGATACAAACGTAACGCAATTACTGATCTCCTTCGCCTCCGAATTTTGAAAGTTGCTCTGGATAAGGCCTCCATTTTATAATTTAAAATTAAAAAACTTTAGAGAATAAGGAAAATTTGAAATTTGTTATCAAAGTAGAAGAAATTAATTTAAAAAAAACCATGCAAAATGGTAAACTTTCTGTAGATATCCAAAATGTTTGTTGTTTTGCTGTCTACCTAATAATATGTTAAAATTTACATTATATTTTCTTAAAATATTATATAAGAGATATGGAAAGAGAGAGAGAGAGTGAATACGTGTACTGTACGTAAGGTACCTACTACGTACCTACGTAGGCGCCGTATTCAGATTAATTAGTGCCCAAGACTTTGGCTTTGTGCCTGAACGAGGAGCCTCCGTTATCTAACTAAATACAAGCCACAAACAAGTCTACTGAAGTCCGTGAGCCCCTTGCGGTTGCCAAACGCTGGTATTGTTAGACGATACAAGAGTACCAGCTTTATTCCTTAATGGCTTACTGTATCTTGAAAACTGAGTGTTAGGTGCTTTGACTTTTTGATATGTTTTTCTTTTCTTTTAGGTTTATACTATTCTGAAAATAATATTTTAGTGTCAATAAGTTAGACCATGTAACGGGAGTGTCCGAATGTAAACGCAACGGTTGTGAGTTTGATTTCCACTAAGAATTGAAGCTAAAAATAAATAAAAGTATAATAAATATTTATTACACTGATTTTTACTTCGTATACTACTGTTACGTGAGTAGTTAAAATTTCTTTAATAAAGAGATATATTAAAGAGATTGTTTATTTGAAAAATAAATGTTTTCTTTTAGTATCCTGGAAACACATGAACTAACCACGTATTATAAAAAATATAATATATTTTGTACGTCAGACAAATAAAAAATATTAAAATTTAGAACACCTCTAGAATGTCACTTCTAGATTATGAATATCATAATCAAAAGTGTTTATAAGCCTTGGCAAGGAACGGCATTTTTAATTTGCAACCCCCTTTGTTCGCGAATTTCATCGCGACGAGACGTTGAATCTTTAGGAAATATGAATTAGTGTGCTAAAGACGAGGCGCTAACGAAGGTAGAAATCGTTATCAAGAATTCCTTTTTCACACCGCCTTCGGTTAAATCGCCTTGAGGAACTGTGCTCAGTACAAATGTAATGTGGTGGCGTATATACTCATTTAGCCTAACCATATCTAAAAAGGACCATCGTGGTGCAGGGTCAGTTCCGTCTTGAAATAAAGTAAAGCATAAGTTTCTTAATAGGGTGAGTGTCTTATACTAGATTCCCAAGTTCCCTCTGCCTACCCATTTATTTTTAGAATACAGTGTGAATCTAAAAATAGATAGAAAATATGTATGTTGCCTGTTGTATAATAAATATCATACAACATTTATTATACAACATGCAACATACATATTTATTTACTAACATATATATATAAAAGTAAAAACCTAAAAACAACTATGTGTTTGTTTCTATAATCGCTTTGTTTACACATTAGGTCGTGGAAATAACTACATTTAAATATATAACTTTCCAAAAATCAAATACATCCCAAATACGCCATAATGAGGTCAATATGACGGCAATATATGCTTTTAATAGTTCTATTATTATATATACTATACTGATATTCTAAATGTGAATATAAGTTTCCTTGTTTCGCTTTCAACGTTGAAACTACTGAACAGATTATCATAAAACTTTGTAGATATATTTTCAGATCTGTTAAAGAAATAAGATACTTGTCATTAAATATATATTTTAAAAAAAAAGTGGAATATAATGTTAAAATAAATTTAAGCTAGTAAAGCCGCGTTTGAGCCTCTACTAATAAATCAAGGAAATATTCATCATTATCAATATGGCAAAACACGCAATGCTTCCAGAATTCGGCAGAAAGTGGGCAACGGAGTGTCATAACACTAGGTTGTCTCTGATTATCCTGTTGTGTGTGGGTGACAGCGTGAAGCTGTTTAATTAAAAAAACATGTTAAGAAACTTTATAATTGTATAAACATTTTTCAACAGCAAACAGTAACAAAAGACCGCATAACGGATCCAGCGGAGCAGCTACGATATCTGACCACGCCGAGGTCAAACATTCGTCTTGAAATACTAGTCCACGAGGGTACTTTTGGGAGAGTTTATAAAGGCGTCTTCAAACGAGGAGATACGTATGAAGAGGTTTTGGTGAAGACTGTTTCAGGTAAACTTTTTTTTTTTGTTGAATTGTTAGACAGACAGAGACAGCCTAGGGTCAAGACACTGATTTCGAGACATTGTTTGTTAATCGACAAAACTCAACGTGGCAGTCGATCCCAGAGCGTCAAAATAAAAACAATTCATACCCTCGAAAAGGAATCGAATCCTCAAACATCGCTTTTGCAGTCAGGAACTGTCCAGTTGTACCATAATTTGACAAATTTTTGAGAAAGTTCGGCGAAACTCACCACCACGCTTGTTTCGTTACCAGAACTAGGAAAAATTTAAAATATTTCATTCTCCTAAGTGGCAATCGGACCCAGAACCGTTGCGATTACAGCCACACGGTTGTGCCGTGCCGTGCTGCTCCTTGTTATTAATATAATCATATTTATTAATACATACATATATCATGCTTAATTATATTGTAATTATTATGTTTAGAAGCTGCATCAGCGATGCAAGCAGCTCTCTTAGTCGCAGAAGGGCTGAGACTGTGTGGCTTGGTGCACGGCAATGTACTAGCGCCGATGGCAGCCTGCGCAGAAGAAGCAAGGAAACCACTACTAGTATACTGCTGCGCATCGCATTCTTTGAATTTAAAAAGGTATGTATAATTTGAATTTAAAAAGGTATGTATAAAGGTGTTATAATATACATTGTAGTATATATTTTTATTACCGGTATTTTTTTTAGAAAGAAAGAATGGAAAATAGAAAGAATGGAAAATAAAATAAATAATAATTACTCGATTTTTTTATTGTTTTTCTCTGCCACTAGTTTTAGGAAATACAATTCTTATGCTTATCGGAACTCAAATAAAAAAGGGGAAAAAATTATTATGTCGTAAATATTTTTCTCACTGGTATTATTAGATATTGGTAACGCTAGTGTTTTTTTTGTAGACTTAAAACTGCATTCATTCTGTCTTCGCTCTTTACCTATTTTCTCCCTAGGAGTTCTAGGAAATTGACGCTAATCGTGACCCATCATTTTCTTCTAATTATTGTTGCTCAAATATTTGTACGCAACATCATGAGACTGCATTCCATCACATGATTTGTTTAATGTGATAGTGTCCAACGTATATATTACTTTTACTTTTAATACATACATATCCTAGGAGATATATACATTTCCTAGAAATTGTATATAATTCCAATATCGTATTAGGCAATCTATAAAAATAATGGTTTCTGTGATAAAACAGGTGAATGAGAATTATAATTTTTATTAAGGCACTTATTGAGACAATCAGATAACACTCATAGCGTAAAATATAATATTTTCATAATATCTTACTAATTAAAATTTGATTAGGTTAGGTTACCTTTGTTTTAACCTAACACTGGCGCGATCGCCTAATCAGACGATGCCACTGACGTTCCAAATGTTTTACATTTCCGATTACTATTTAGGAACATGTATACATTTCCTAAGATTTGTGTCTAATATAATTTATTTCGCATAGTTCCGGGCGATTTAAGAAATTACATATATTTCCTAGGAATTGTATACAATGACCGGATTACATGCATTAACATATATAAAAAATACAAACATTTGACTCAAAATAAACAAAAGAGTGGTGGGTCACAATTCTAATTTAAAAACCATAACTTTTCATAAAAAAATTTGGTTATGAACAACGTGACTTAAATTATTTAGTAATTATATCTATTAAAATATGCTCATCATATTAGAACACAATAAATGTAATTGGGTACAATCAATTATTCGGTCGTGGTCGCTGCGGTCGATGCTCGTCCCAAACAAATTCATAATAAACTAGATTTTGAACATTTCCAAATGTAATTGTCATTTTATTTAGTATTTGAATTTGCTTAAATTCACTGTATATATTACTAGTATTACTACAGTATGTATTAGTAGTTCAAGATATAAATGATTTGGTATCCCCGCTCGAAGAAATGAAATATTTACTTAAGTTTATATTTTCATTTCTTCGCTCTGGTATCGAGGCAAAGCGCGGCGTTAAGTTACGCCACTCAATACGCAATGCCTCTAGAATTAGACGGAAAATGGGGTAAGGAGTGTGTTAACATTGCTATGTGCGGAATACATGAAGCTGATTTATTTTATTTTATTTTATTTAATTTAAAAAGTTACTTATACGTTTGTATTTAGTTTTAAAGTTATTCAAGACTATTTGACTGTTTGTAAGATCACGTCAGGATGAAGTAAAGTTTTTGAATGAAGTAAAACATTAAAAATCTAATTGACCCTTAAAAATTTTTTTTTTTTACCTTCCCATTGTCAATGTCTCCTCGTCTAACCTATAAGCAGCATACCGCTCCGGTCCCCACATACCGCCTAATTTTCGTAACATTGCATGTTAAAAGTTGCGTTAAAAATAAATATGAACTAAAAATTTTCACTTTAAATTCCCACTTTCCCATACAAAAATACAAAATTCAAACAAATTGTACACGCCAGGGATATTTGAAATGTACCAACGACACGAAACGTTAAAACGACGAGAAGGATAGACGTGTCTACTCATACATACTGACTCGCGTCTATTTCATATCATTGTTTTGACATCTGACGTTTAACACCTTTCAGTGAGCTATTAGCATCCCGAACTATTATTGAAGAAATTCGGTTTTTTAATTTACAAACTGGTACATACATACATACATGTTGTTTAATGTGTAAAAACATACTAATTGGAAATTCGATAATTATGGAATTTATTGCTATTAAAAAATATATTCATTTAACTTCACGCTGTCTCCTGCACATATTATAAAGTATCGCATAATTTTCGTAGCGAGATAATGCGTTTTGAGTGTCGTAACTTAGTGCTGGACTTTGTCTTGTTACTAGAGCGTGGAAATTAAAATAATAATTTTATTTTTCCTCCGAGTGGCAATCGAACTCATAACCTTTGACAGATTATTAAAATGTTAAAATCTAAACTTAGATTTAACTATAGCATTAATTACTTTAATTTTATTTTATAAATAATATTTGAATCACATAATTCTGACATTCTATGTAGATAAAAAGGTAATTTTACCGTAGGACCTGGTGTCGAGACACTCCTTTTAACACAAATATTATATGGATAATTTTATAATATTATCCAAATCTATATTATATTTTCCAAATAGATTCTTAACATCATGTCGTCTCGGACATCAGGCGGCCCCAGCAACAAGGGAGTTGGTGGATTTAGGAGCGCAAGCTGCTTGCGGTTTGGCGTACTTACATGTTCAACGCTTGGTGCACGCTGATATTGCTGCTAGGAATTGCGTGTAAGTAGTTAATTTAGATTAACTTTTAATGTTCTTTTCTGTGTTTAAGTTAAATAGTACAGAAAGTATTTTTATGTAGGCTGAAATGAGTTAGGTGGACAGACTACTGATAAAAATTAATATATATAGAGTCCGGGTTCTTAATAGATTTTTATGATATAACAATTATATTTTTAACTTTTGTAAAAAGAGGAGGTTTTCAATTCGACTGTACTTTGTTAATGTTACCTCATATCTTTCCACTTTTGATGATTCTTTTTTATTTGAAAGCTGATTTTTTTCTGTGGTCAAATTTTAAGATCTAATTGTAACAACGCCATCCATGAATAAATCATGTAAGTTTTAAATTTGCATTGAGTATGAGCGTGAAAAATTAACAAATAACTCAATTTCAACTTTGTACTTTACTTCTTGAAGTCTGTTGTTTTTTGTAAAAAAATATATACTTAAAGCTACTAAAAGGTAACGCAAATCATAATTTACTACAACATCATAATATACATTTATTTTCTGCTCGGAAAGAGGCGGAACACATCGCCGCGCTTTGACTCGACACCAGAATGCAGAAATTAAAATATTAAATATTTCATTCCCTCAAGTGGTAAACGAACTCATAACCTATAGCTTTTACAGTCACACGCTTGATACCTTGCGCCACGACTGGTCTCAATTGATATTAATAATATATTCCCATTTTCCTTTAAACATAACAAACAGAGTGGACGAGAAATTGAGACTGAAAGTGACAGACAACGGTTTATCTCGGGACTTGTTTCCGGACGACTACCACTGTCTAGGTGACAACGAAAACAGGCCAGTGAAGTGGATGGCACCAGAGTCGCTGTTACAGAACCAATACACAACTGCGACCGATGTGGTAACTTTATAGCATAATTCTTTGTATGTAGTTACTATTCTTAAAAAATTGAAAGATTTTTAAATTTAAGGTTTAAGAGTGCATCTTTTTGTTAACTTTTTATATTCTTAAGATTCCAGATGAAAAAATCATTGTAAATTTCTTTTAATTTCATATTTGTTAATTCTTTATTTATTTTATAATTAAAATTAATTTAATTAAAATTTATTTTATGATAGTGGGCATTAGGAATAGCACTTTGGGAGCTAGCGACTTTAGGGGCGTCGCCTCTTGCGGAATTGGATGCAGCAGACGTTGGAGCCTTCCTCAACGGAGGTTACAGGCCTTCTCAACCGCACAACTGTCCTGATGAACTGTAAGTATTTGTAAACTTTAGTTATCATTTATATGAAACGTAGTATTTTTATAGTAATACTCTATAACATTTACTATAAAAAAATATTTAAATTTTCTTTCTGTTTGTTACAAAGAAATTTAATTTTTTAGACATTTTTACCTATTTTTTAGACATTTTTAAACTTAGGAAAAAAAAAAACTTATTTAGAAAACGTATAAAAATTTGAACGTAGCGGGACTCGAACACAATAACACTTTAAAAATGTCTAAAAAATATTTAAAAAATAGTATTCTCTCTTGCCAAACAATAATTCTTAGTAATTA
>DVQK01000551.1:0-10812 GCA_018231685.1 Heliconius clysonymus
TGTTTTTATTTGCCACATCTTAAATAAATACAAAACGTGTAATTACTTAATACTAATGATGTGCTAAAAATATCAGCTTAAGCTTTTATATACGCAACTGATTCTATCTAAATCTTTAAGTCCCATAAAGCTTACCAAAGAATTATAAAATATTCAAAAATTGTATTGTCTTCTTGACGCCACATTGTAAAAATTTTGACCTAAATCTCACAAAACAAAACTCACTGCACAATACTTACTTTACGACGCTATAACGATGTGGTGTTTCCTTAGAAAAGACCCTTTGTCCATTGACAAAAAGCGTTGGAGATGGCATTTATGCAGACATAGTCCCTTACCTGGCTATTGTTCTATGCTCCTACCAGACTTTGGGACGGCGAATTCACATTATAAATAATTACATTGACTGGTCACTCCAGTCCACGATTAGGGTCAGTTGAATTTTGATTATTATTATATTTTTTTGATTTACTTATCCCGCTCCCCTTCATTAGATGTAACGGTTTTAACTGCTTAAAACTATGAAACAGGTTCCCGAACAGGGGACAGACTGGTCTCAGCTGCGTCTGAGTGTGAGATTATTTTTTAAGTTCTAATTAAGAAAAAATATTTCATATTGAAGTATTAGTCATCTGTCTTAAAGAAAAATATATATACACACCGTGGAAGAGCGTATGAAAATACAATATACATTAATTACCTACGTTAAAATATCCAAAATTTTATACAAAACAACAACATTTCAAAATAAATATTCTTTTTTGTATCGGGATATATATTATTTTTAACAAAGTAATATAGGCGTATTATAGTACGTAATTACGTAAAAAGGCCCAAATTATTATTCTCTTAAAATAAGTTTAATTGTAACTTTAACGAATCTTATGTGCTCTCGCATCGGCCGTTTCTTTTACCTTCCTTATTTGAGCGTAAACAATGGGGGCCAGCTTCTTTCACACGCCGTGGCGGACATGTCCCTGGTCAAATAATAATTGCACACACGTTTTATATATATATATATATATAGTTTTCTCACTCACTCTCATCATCTCGTATGTCGATCATCCGATCGCATTTGATCCGCTAAACGAAATATTCCAAACCTTTTGTAATAATGAACAATGATTGTTTGCCCGTCCTGTATCTTCCTTTGTGTGCAAAATTACAATATACTTGTTACGTTAGCATTAATACATCTGTGAATGTGTGCGTACGGGATGGATAGAGCGATACCTTTGTCTTGTCGGGACGTTGCAAACAAAACGAGTCCTACTAATAATATAAAGGAGAAGAATTTTATTTTTAACTTCAATTCAGAAAAGTAACAAATGCTTATACCGAACAATAGTCAGCTTCATTTATAGAAATAATCTTTTTTGTAGATAAATCTCACGTAGACGTAGGTAGACAATGCATGTGCGTAATATATGAACGTATTTTACTGATCTATATCCATTCCATTTGTGAATTTTGTCATACGAGGTTTGTCGAATTTGTTACATCGATTTATTAAAGTAATTTGAAACAGTGAACAAAAATTTAATTTAAATATTTTATCAACAGATACAAAGGAGCCAATTGATCAAAAACCAGAGCTAACGCAAGAACAAAAAATGATGCGATTCTTAGAACAGCATCAACAACTGCAACAACAACAACAGCAGCACCAACAACAACAACAGTTGCAACAGCAACAGTCAATGCAACAAACTCCTCAACCAAGTTGTAATGAAAAAGATGAAGATCGTGAAACACCTGGGCAGCATACATGCCCGTACTGTAATTTTAGCTGCGCAAGTGAAAACAGACTACAAGCACATGTAAACTCAGTACATGGTGATACTTTGCGGCATTTTATCTGTCCTTTGTGTCAAGATGCCTTTAAAGAAAGGCCAGCATTGGAGCGACATGTAATGCAAATCCATTCTGTTAATTCAGAAGGATTACAGCGGCTTCTTCTTCTAGTAGATCAAAGTCACTGGCTAAACGGAGGAGGACAGCCGCAGAGAGAAGACTCAAGGCAAGGAGACGATAATGAAAGGGAAATTTCATCGCCTCGTTCTGAAGGCAGCGTAGATGGTGAGACTGAACGTTGTTCTACATGTAACCGTACATTTCGAAACGTGGATGAGTTATGCCAACATCAAAATGAATCCGGTCATTTAGAACTGAAACAAACGCCGCAAGGTCCTGGTTATGTTTGTTGGAAAAAGGGATGTAATAGATACTTTGATTCAGCTCACGCCTTACAAAATCATTTTAGAGAAGCTCACGCACGTAATTCAATTGCAAATATGTCTGTATCTGAAAAACATGTCTATAAATATAGATGCAATCAATGTAGTTTGGCATTTAAAACAGTTGAAAAGTTACAATTGCACTCTCAGTATCATGTTATACGCGATGCTACAAAATGCGTATTATGCGGTCGTAGCTTTAGATCTGTATTAGCTCTACAAAAACACATTGAGACGTCTCACCCAGAGTTATCTGAAGATGAGTTAACTGCTTTTAAACGTAGCCTCGCTACAAATCCCCTATTACATCCAGGTCAAAGTGTCGCTTTAGATGCCGCAACAGCGGATTTATTGCGAAAAGAAGCACTGCGAACACCCGAAGATGAACTCGGTGAAATGGAAGATAGAGACTCAAGTGCCACTGCAGCTGATGAATCTGGCCACAACGATGCTGAAAATTCTGATGATTCCATAATATATAAAGATCAACAATTCCTTGAAGACTATCTAAACTCACAGGCCATGGCGGAAGATTCTTATAACGATCCCAACAGAAAATATAAATGCCATCGATGTAAAGTGGCTTTTACAAGGCAATCTTATTTGACTGCACACAATAAAACTCTCCTTCATAGAAAAGGCGAAAAGCTTACGTATCCAATGGAAAAATACTTAGATCCTAACAGGCCCTTTAAATGTGATGTTTGCAAAGAATCGTTTACGCAAAAGAATATTTTGCTCGTCCACTATAATAGTGTAAGTCATCTGCATAAATTAAAGCGAGCGATGCAAGAACAACAAAACAATAACAATCCTCCTGTCTCACCTGGCGCAGGTACTGCGCCCTCTAACTTGACTCTCACTCCCAAAAGCACATCTAGTGAAGAAGACGATCGAAAACGCTACAAGTGTAACATATGTAAAGTTGCATATACACAGGGGAGTACACTGGATATTCATATGAGGTCGGTATTACATCAAACCAGAGCGGGAAAACTACAAGAGCTCGCCGCTGCAGGCCACGTGGATTTGACACGACCTTTAGTCGAACAGCCGGATAGAAACGACTCCGCTAAAATTTTACAAGACGTGTTGTCGCCGAAAAATACATCCCCTTCGTCTACAAGCAGCGGGGGACATCGTTCCTCACCCCCCGCGCGCCCAGGTAGCCCGCGATCCCCTCGCGCAGGTAGCGCCTCGTGCGAACGATGCCACGCGTCATTCCTTACTGGGGAGCTACTCGACGCACATCGTGCAACTTCATGCCCATTTGGCGATGCGCGGGCGCATTCGCCACTTGGTGAGGCAGAAGCTGCTGCTCTAGACGAAATGGTAGCAAAGGGCAACCCGCCCAAACGTAACTCACAAATGTATAAGCAACTACTTGAAACGTTTGGATTCGACCTCGTGATGCAATACAATGAAAATCAGAGACGTAAATTACAAGAAGAAAGAGAGATGGCTCGAGTACCGAGTCCTCCTCCTCCACCACCTGAAGAGAAGCCTCCCGATGGAGAAACGAAGTCCACGTGTCAACATTGCAATAAGGAATTTTCTAGTGTTTTTGTTTTAAAGACCCATTGTGAAGAAGTGCACAAAGACAAAGTTCCGCTCGAATTTTTAGAGCAGTTTGCAGAACAGTTTAAATCGGAATATGAGAGAAAGTCTGGTGCCCCGAACTCACCACGTGCAGCGTCTCCAGCACCTCAAGGAGATCGATCGCCATCACCTCGAGGTGACAACAGTGGAAGTTTTAATGATAGCGCAAACGGTCCTGGAGAGGCTCAAGCCGGTGCCTTATTAGCAGCTCAAGTGCAAGAAATGCAAGCGGCTTTGAATATGCTACAACTACAGCAGCAGCTCGGACAACTGCATCCAATGATGGCTCAAATGTTGTCTCTTGGTCTTCCTTTGGGCCTCAACATGGGTGCACTAGCGGCGATGAACTTGCAGCCACCTCTAGTGTCTCTCATGTTGCCCCCGCCGCCCTTTGATGCAATGCCTTTTTCACATGATGCACAAATCAAACAACAGCAGCTACTACAGCAACAACAACAGGTGAGTCGCTATTTAATAATACATTCTTATATATTAAGTCAAAACGAAACTTTTGAAATTAGTAGTATATTCATAACGAAGCTTTTTTTAATTAGTAATTAATGACATAGGCTAGGCTTGATTAATACATAAACAATCAAAATAGAATCCCTTAAAAGAAAAGCACTATGAGTAAAATTATCGTAAAAAAGATTTTCTTTAAATCGTTTCCAAACAATGACATTTAAGGCACTTTTTTTTTTAAACTTTACCAGCCATTATTATATATAGATGTCTATAATTAAAATATAATAATTAATAGTAAAACATAACTTATTTTCATTAACCATTCTTCGATATAAGATATATGTAAAACTTTTCTACATGTTACCATAATATAATTACTTAAAATAATATCTTTAATTACCTACATTACATTATTATATTTTCTAAGATACACAAAAATGTTAAAAATAACTTCCTGTTTGCATTGCATAGTATTCTAATTCAAAATATCTATAAATATGTATAATAGCTACTTAAAAAACCCAAAATTTTCTCGAAATATAATCCATCGAAATAAAAATCGACAATCTGTCAACTCAATACAATGATCTTTTAAAACAGTAATATAAAATTAGCTACTTTATTATTGTAAAATGTAAAAATCAAGAGTATTTTCGATGTTACAAGCTCTCTAAGATTTCTGATAGTAATTTAACTACTATGTTATATACGAATTCAACGTATTAATAATTCTTATCATTGAAACTTACACACAAAGTACACACATATTTATATTTACTTCTCAAATACAAAACGTCGTTCGATTAATTTTTATAAGTATTGCTGAGTAAATGATATCGTAAGGCAAGAAGGATATCAACGGTATTGTAAGATAAGCGGTACCTATCTATTTGCACGAAGCAACAGACTGCTCTTTGTTACCCTTCTCGAGGGGCGATGTATTATTATTTCACAAAGAATATTATTATTCATGGTTACTTACAGGCTAACCTCAATTATTTGTAGATAAATTTGATTACATAGTTTGAGATTATAAAACATTTAACGAAAACTATTTATTAAAGTATATTATTAGTTATTTAATTTTTCTGTTATTTACAGGCAAATGCTGCAGCGGGACAGAAACGTGCTCGTACGCGAATAACAGACGATCAGCTCAAAATCTTGCGATCGCACTTTGATATTAATAACTCTCCAAGCGACGAAGCAATCGCTAAAATGGCAAAGCAGTCGGGATTAGCTACAAAGGTCATCAAACATTGGTTCCGGAATACTCTATTTAAAGAACGCCAACGAAATAAGGATTCGCCTTACAATTTTAATAATCCTCCGTCGACGACATTAAATCTAGAAGAATATGAGAAAACAGGTGAAGCCAAAGTAACACCACTAGACTCATCTGCTAGTTCTGATGAAGGCAAACCCCCACCTGAAAAAAAACCAAGGACTGATGATTTAGCTATGATTAGTCATCAAGAAGTGAAGTGTGAACCAACTGACGAACCGTCTATGGAAGAAAAGTATAACTCTTACGATGATCGTCATCAAGAAGATCGAACTTTTAATTTTCAACAAATACCATCTCAAAGTCCAGCCTTAAGCAATCCTGACAACTCGCAAAATATATCTCGACCACAAACTCCAACACATTTGTCACTAAACTCTCTAATACAGTCTCAACTTGACTCAATACCTGCGACGAGTATACCACAACCGCCACATCCATCGATGCTGCCACCGAAATTAAATCCAAATTTCACGTCCCCAAACTCCGCGCCCCCGAACGTCCTACCTTTGACCCCAAATCGCAGCCTCAGTCCTGGCAGGGGACCGGCCGATTTCGGACTTTCCGGGGGCAACTCGAACGGATCCAACAGCTCGGGGTCTTCTGGCAAACGCGCCAACAGAACTAGATTTACTGATTATCAAATCAAAGTACTACAAGAATTTTTTGAGAATAATGCGTATCCAAAAGATGATGATTTGGAATATCTCTCAAAATTATTAGGCTTAAGTCCTAGAGTAATTGTAGTTTGGTTTCAAAATGCACGTCAAAAGGCTCGAAAAGTATATGAAAATCAACCAGCTGCTGATCCACCAGCAGGATCCATGGATGATGCGAACAGATTTCAAAGAACACCAGGCCTGAATTACCAATGTAAAAAATGCCAATTAGTATTTCAACGATACTATGAACTAATAAGACACCAGAAAACTCATTGTTTTAAGGAAGAGGATGCGAAACGCTCGGCGCAAGCGCAGGCTGCTGCCGCTCAAGTCGCTGCTACCCTTAGTAGCGAAGATTCAAATTCAAGTACAGTAGAACACCACGTTCCGCATGTGCCAGTGTCACCGGCACCACCTCGAACTCCTACGCCTGCGGCCCAAAGTTATCCAGTTTCTCCCGCTCCAACGACCCCTCACACACCGGTCACTCCTTTAACACATCAGCCTAGAGAGGAGAAAGATGGTAATTTTCAATGTGATAAATGTAATCTAGTCTTCCCAAGATTCGATTTGTGGCGAGAACATCAGCTGATACATATTATGAACCCTAATTTATTTCCAAGCTATCCACCAGATTCCCCTTTTGGAATCTTACAACAACACGCTCAACTACAACAACTCAATGCTTCACTCACAAATGAAGAAACAAGGCACCCGTTAGTAGCCGCCTTAAACCAACAAGTGGCTAAAAGAAAATTCGACGAGTTTGAAGAGGTCGATACTGGTGAACAACCGAAAGATAAACGTTTACGAACTACTATACTACCAGAACAGCTGGACTATCTATATCAGAAATACCAAATAGAATCGAATCCTTCTCGAAAGATGCTGGAAAATATTGCTCGTGAAGTTGGTTTAAAAAAAAGAGTGGTACAAGTTTGGTTTCAAAATACACGAGCACGGGAAAGAAAGGGCCAATTTCGAGCACACGCTCAAGTTATAAATAAACGTTGTCCATTTTGCCCAGCCTTATTTAAAGTAAAAAGTGCACTTGAAAGTCATTTGAGTACAAAACATGCAGATCAGTGTGCCAGAGGAGAAATCAATGTTGATGCTCTTCCAGATGAAGAGTTAAGCACAGAATCGACACCAAGTTTTGGATCTCAACAAAGTGACAGACAGCAAAATTTTTCCCAAGCGGGGGCTCCCATGTTGCCCCCTATTTTCCCGCCTTTTCACTCAGACATGGAGAAGTTTATCAAGCAGTACAGTGAGGAGTCAATGAAACGCTATGTGACTGAACTCCAAGCTCATGCTGTGGCACAACAAAATGGTGGTAGTGGCGACGATCCTTCTGAGAGACGGACTGAACATGGAAAAACCGAAATACCTTTGGATCTTAGTAAACCTGTTGATTTGTCACGACCGGGATCAGACGCCGACGAAAGGTCAGATACCGCGTCAGAAACTATGGAATTTTACGAGGACGATGAACCGACGTCCCCTTTACCAGGCCAACAACAGATGCCTAGGCCTCCAGGCAAGCGCTTCCGGACACAAATGTCTTCGGTTCAAGTAAAAATCATGAAGTCATTATTCGGTGACTACAAAACGCCGACAATGGCAGAATGCGAGGCACTTGGACGGGAAATTGGATTGCCAAAACGTGTGGTTCAAGTATGGTTCCAAAATGCGAGGGCAAAGGAAAAGAAGGCGCGCTTAGCGGCGGGCCTACCAGAAGTCTCCGACGCGCAACCACCGGAGGAGTGTCGTGTGTGTGATTTTAAGTACAGTCACAAATATTCAGTGCAAGACCACGTGTTCACGCGCGGTCACATCGCCACAGTGCGCGCGCGTCTGGAGAACAGCGTCGGTGCGGGAGACGACAGTACGCTCGCACTAATGCAGATGGCAGCGCGGCTCGAAGGCGGGCTCGGTAGCGAGTTACACAACGCGTTCCTCCGACCTCAGCTCGCTGGCAACGGTGAGTGCACTACTTGACCGCGGTCCGAGTCGTCTAGTGCCATGCACTACGCGGCTACGGACTGTTAACTTAGAACCTCGCAACGGCGAGCTTCGCTCTCTCGCGGACTGTCTTACTTTCAAAGACATGTTTCAAACCACGCTCAGAGCCAAGCTCATGTAGTGCCGTGACGATCGTTGGTCTATTTTCCTACTAGTGAGTTCTTTTGTATATAATTTATAGATATTACGCGATATTGTTACTAAGTGATGTTGGTATTGCAATGTCGATGGTTGACAAAATATTATGTAAATTTGTTGTGTCTTGTTAAATTGTTTGCATAGAATAAATGTAAGCGTACTGAGCGTCCGCCACTTATGCGATAGCTCAAAACTTTTTTTTCTATTTCAAATAAAACAATTTCAACGTTCATCGAACAAAATTGAGCAAGAAGCAGCCTAAGTAAGTGTTGAGAATACATTTGTCGCGTCATCTCCGTAGTTTACATTAGAGCATTGTTTCACGGCACGGTGCCACAGCGCGGTAAGTGACAGCCCGCGCGAGGCCGCGAGGGCCCGAGAGGCGTGCCGGGCAGTCGACGCGGCGGGCCGGTGGGCGTCCCTCGCTCAGCCGCCGCTATTTAAATGCAAACGAACACAACAATGGTAGGAGTTAGGACGCGTGAAGGACGTCGTATATCTAATAAGACCGATCTTGCGCATACGCACTTCTCCCCACATGAATAATTAATTATTCAAATGACGCCAATCAAAAGACTTTCTCGGAAACTCTACCTAAATGTCGATTGTTTCCTTTATTTCCATTGCCTTATTAAACATGTATCGATCCGTCGCATTGTGAACCAACATCGCGTAGCTCGCATAACACACTAGTGATCTGTTGCATAATATTATTATTCTTCCTAGTTGTTCATATTTAAAACTCCTATTAGGTTTTAGAGAATTGTCGATTGTTGTAAGTTTATAATGAAAACCAAATTATATATTATAGAGAATTTAAAACATTTAGTTATTATGTAAAGTCAAAGCGAAGCCTGAAGTCGTTATTACTATTTAAATAAGGTGCCTTGTAGATTGAAGTGTTTTGTAAATTATTACCCAGAGCTCCACTGTAAATATTTAATTCATCATGTAAAAGTATACTATTAGAATTTAATAAGTTAGGTCGCTGTAAAGTTTGTCTCGAACCGCTGTTCGCTAGTATATAGTAAATATATTGTTCGTTTCATAGAGGCATCTTAAAAACTTGTGATATAACTGTATCTTTTAGTTTACTCCACATATTATATCTGCAATGAGAACAAAAATAAATGCAGACTTATTGTATTGAAAGTTTGCCGCATAGTAATGAATGTAGCGGTGACTTTTGGTGTCACCGCCTGTAGTTTTTGATTTTCTCCACGAATTTACATAAGAATAGTTAAAAATTAGGGAGTACGGCGATATGCAAATATTTTCTTGAAATTTAAATGTCTCGTATAGAGAAGAAGGTGCTCGCGCGCCTCCTTTAGCGCGCGCTACGAATCGACGCACGCGCAGCGGGTGTCGCGTCTATGTATTTTGTGAAAACCTACCCCTCGTCTTACGTATCAAGATACTTTACTATTACGCTTTCAGATGCAAATATTCACTTTTGATATTGTCCACACATTTTGAATATTTTACATGCAATTATTTACCTATAACCAATAGGTTACAATTATTTTGCATATCGCTTTTTGTTATTATTTTACTTTGCTTTTTGTTATGTTTGTATTTATTTTTGTTCTTTAGTTGTATTATTTTTATTTGTTTCGTTTAGAATATATTATGTATGTACATCGGCCCCGTCAGCAACCCCGTCGCTGGCGATGGCCGTGATATTGAATTTGCCTCCATTGCGACTTCCAATAACTTTATTTTAATAAGTATTATATAAGTTTACCTAATTTTATGCGATCTGCATTTACTGTTACTCAGATGATATTTTTCGAAATAATTCTTGAAAGAGAAGTCCAGTGCCAGCCAGTGAATATCTTTTGGTTTAATTTTGGCGACGTTTGTCGTCTGAAACTAAAGAAAGATAAAAAAATCTTGTAAACTAAATAGTATTATTATAATTATTATCTACAGTTATTATATTTGCCGAATTCGTTGAAATAAATGCAATATTTATATTATTGAGTTATGTTTTTTTTTTACTTTTTTGTTTCCTTTGTTCCTTTTTCCTTAGTTTATAATATGTATATATATTTTTTTTATTTTTTTAAATATTCAAAAAACACAAGCGGAAAGGTAAAATGAAACTTTTATTTATTTGTTGATGATCTCCAGCTAAGGCTAAGAAAGACAAACTTGGGACAGGTAGGCATTCAAAGTTAATGAATTGGACTTGATCTCGAAACTTTACGCATTTTGAGAAGAGACGTACCTGCAGCCTAAGACAAAGGAAATTGACTTGTGTAAATTCACATACAAATGATGAAACTTAAATTTTTATCTACAAAAGCTTGAAACAAAAGGAGATTTAGATACAGATATTTTCCACGCGGTGGGTGGTGCTGTCGTTAAAATGAGACTTTTTTGCATTTTTTACAAAACA
>DVQK01000552.1:0-10811 GCA_018231685.1 Heliconius clysonymus
TTTGCTTATATTAATGTGAAGATACTTTCAAAATCTAGATATCGCATTACAAATTTAAAAAAAAATACTTAAAAGAATAACAGAATATTATATTTGAAGGTAACAAATGAAATATTGAATTAATACGCAAAGTATATAATAAATACAGACCATGAACACGTAAGTTATAAATCAAAAATAAAGTACACAATGTAGGTGTATGAAAAAATATAACTTTAGTAATACGAACTTAATTCAAGCAATCCTAGCAGACTACGGTCGTGACTCCATCATAGATATTCATTGGATTTCTTCATCAGAAATATTTAAACTTAGTCCTTATAATTTAACATTCGAGTATATAAAAATAAACCTCTGAAACTACTCATAAATTTCTAATACTAATTAATAATATTATTATTACCTACATAAATATACCTAGAAAAACGCGCCTTAATTTTATAATATTTAGTCTTCAATGTTCCAGCAAACGACTTAATAATTAACTTACTTAAATTAATTCAGAACCATATTTTTAAGAATTATTGAATTTAAATTAATACTAAGAATTAATCTACAGTGCTGGACCAATGAAAAGTATTCAAAACTAGTAAGTCCCTAAGTACTTAATATTATATATAGTTAAATAGCCAATTTTTCTTCATTCTTGGATCCATTGCCGAGTAAAATTAGTATACCGAAATTATAAAAATATTTCAATGTAATATATAAATAAAGAAAGTAATAAATAAAATTAACACGACGTCGACGTATAAAAATAATTAAAAAATAAAAATAGAGATAAAATATTGTTTCTGTTAAATTCAGAAACGAATATTTTATAAAAGACAACAAAATGTTTGAATTTCATAAACCAATAGCAATTAAATATAACTTTAAACAAAAACGACGTCGAGAGCATTGTCAGTAGTTCGCTTATGTGCGTTCGTCTTATCCGTTGTATGTGTGTTCGTGACGAAATAAGTCCGAAAATAAAAAAAAACCGTTAACAGAGACAGAACGATGTCTACTGCAAGTGTCCATAGTCCGTGTTTACTTAATCTAAGTGTCGATTGTCCGTGCTTAATCTAAGTGTCATCGGCTGAATGTCGCGCGTCTTCATCGGCTTGTATTAAATATAATTAAACTAATTAAAAACTATCACTTTCCTGCACAATTGTCACCTAAAGAATCAAATGTACCGAACATCTGATTCCGATAAACTACAAAACTAAAATGAATACAAATACAAATGAATTATAATTTATTAAAACTTAATGGTAAAATTCGTTGACTTCCGATTAAGTTGTTGGAAATGAAGCGGAATAATAAAGAAAAGTCCGGAACAACGCTCATCGAGAAAAGAAGTTCCATAAATATGGAATTATAAAATTGGGAAAGGAATTTATAGAAATTATTATGAACATCAAATTAAACGAATTATACATTAAAGAAAAAAATTAAGTAGCATAATAAAGAAAGAAACGCACGAAAATCTATACTGCGTTTTCAAATTTCGTCGATCACGATTTCTAATCTAGCGAGAACTAACTATTCGTGTCGACTGTTTTTGGTATTTTTGCTATCGGCTTTTTTTAAAAAATCTATTCGCTTTTTCGAGTCCGATCGCGTCTGTATAAAAGAGTCGAGTTACATAATAAAGTCCGAGGTATAAACATGAACCGAAAGAAACTATAGGCACTCCGCAATTTAAAACAATTCTAAATAAATACGTAACATCATCAAGAAATCAATTAGTTAAATTATACAGTAAATTCGAAACTATTGTAATAAAACAAAAATATCTCTGAAAACAAACGAACACAGAGGACACGCGGAAATGTAATTGAATATCGAAATACGGAATGCCTGCAATACTTCACAAATGTAGATGGCAACCCACAAGTGTGAGGCATCGCCGAAGAGGAACAGATGAGTATAATTGAAATGAAACAACTCCGAGGAGTGACATCATCCTAGCGTCCAGGTGATGATGACACAAGACGCTATGGGCACATGTTACTAGTTCGTCACAGAAATGCGTTCAACGTCACTCTGAGGACCGCGTTGTGCCGCCTCTTGTGCCCAGTAATCGAACTGGCTGTCTTGCATTTCTATCGAGACACATGTATAAGAAATCAATACGAGGGGGAGTTGTATCGTACGACGGTAGAAATGACAAGATGGTGGTACCGACCCAGTCAGTCCTTTGCACGTAGGACCTCCCACCTGTCCTAACTAAAACACAATTAAAATTTAAATGACATCCAAATTTCAGTAATTATAAGACAAATTAAATACTATTTTAATAATTTTGTTATAAAGAATAAGTAATATACCAAAATGATGGAATTATATCATCTATTCCACTCTCTTACTTAACCTATATTTCGATTAATCTAACTTATTAAGTTAATATAGTTCTTCGGATCTTAGGCTAATCATATGCAAATATTATCCTATTAACCTATATTAAAGTATTTTTTTGGATTTTATATGTTTTTTGTAACGAATTATCTTAACCTAATCTAAAAGTGGAGACTGAGATTAAAGGAAAACATCCGATAAGCATAGAATGACCGTCAGAAAGAGATACATTTATGGAGGGGGACATAGTAAACTTAATGGAAGATAGAAGCTTTAGTTTGCCATATCACTCGCCCATACAAATTATATAATAATAATAATTCCATAATACAACAAACATAAATAAATTAACTTGAATACGGAATATAATGCAACAACCGACATAATATAACTAAAAGGGCGTTTGATATGACACACTGGGATGCTACGACAGCCTGCACAGACACATCTGGAGCATCCATTTTCCTCCCCTCATATACAATCACTGGGGATTTTCTAGTTGAAAGTATTGAAGTGTTATTTAATTGATGGAAGAGACAGTGATTTATGTCATATCAATCGCCTCTGACATAAGAGTAAATAAGTAGATAAAAAATATAAAAAGTTAATAATAATTTAAAGAGCGTTTGGTATGGCACACTAGGATGCTGCGACAGCTTGCACAGTCACACCTGGAGCATCCTTTATCCTCCCCTCATATGCAATCACTGGGGAATATAAAATTCGTAGTTTGGAAGTATTATTGTTATTGGAAGTATATAATAGTGATATATGTCATATCAACCGCTCTTTGCAGAAATGTAAATAAACAAATACACAAACAATACATAAGAAATAAGAGAACGTTTGGTATGGCACACTGGGATGCTACGACAGCTTGCACAGACACATCTGGAGCATCCATCGTTCTCCCCTCATATGCAATCACTGGGGATTTTTAAATTAATAGTGTGGAAGTGTTATATTCAATGGAAGAAAACGTGACTAATGTCAAACCTAACACTCCCTACTTAGAGCCGATAATCAAATTCGATAAACATACAAAATACATATTACATATATTATACAGTATGCCATAAGTTTATCTGATGTATGGCACTCTGGTATGCTGCAATAACATTCCAAAACATTGATGAAATATCCCTTACAACACACAAAACTCTGCAAACTTACTCATACCCAATCTCCGAAAACATCACAAAGAAATAAGCGAATACTGATAATAAGTCCGAATCATCCGAGCAAAAGTGTCAATTTCATGCAATCCCAAAGCTCGGCCTCGAGTTAAAGCTTTGATGAAAAAATGGCATTAATAAGAAAATTTTAATTTAAATAAAATAAATTATTAATTAAAACAACAATATGAAATAAAATCAATAGTGGCTTTAACTTGACCAAGATCGATTTCAAAATTTCTTTTCCTAGAAACCGACACTAATACCGATCACAATTTTATTTTCTTACTTCCATTATATCAATTAATTTCCTTTATTTTTCGACTTTTTTGAAATAAATAATATATTACGAGTTAACAAGTTAAAATGAGACAACAAGTCGATGAGTATTTCCTTACACAATCGATATTTACGTTTCATCACGCATAACACGATGCCCACAACTCTATTCAAAATGGCGTCCTCTTGCCCGCCGGTTCCATTATAATCTAAAAGGTCCTATACTAGTATAGTTAAAAGGGGAATTATATTAAACGATTTAATGTAATCGCAGGTGACTCTAACTTAACGGGTCAATCGACCACGGCAGTGCCGGACTTTACTACCTAATTATTACTTGAATGCTCGCGTTATTTTGTGTGTACATCTTACGATACTAAATATAATATACGAGTAATTATATTTAAATATTACATTCTAATTCAAGTATATTTAGTTTGCCCTTTTGTAGTTTCCGTTTATGATTCACTAACCTACACGGATCATCGACCGATCTGGAAAATGTCGAGGGAACAATCCAGAAGCAAACATAGGTAACAAAGGAGGTTGAAAAGCAAATCGATTTTATTATCTTTACTTTAAGAGAAAAAAAAAACGTAGTTCCATCATGTACCCCTAAAATAAACCACATATTTATCTTCACCCAACATATCCATATTTTATGTTAGCATAGTAATCAAAACGCTTACACAAGGATTAAATTATTCGACTATTGCCTTAACTATTAACGGACACCTCAGCTCCTGGGAACTCTCACGGTCGGCCTGTCACGGCCCGGAGTACATTCCACTAAAACTAACTCTACATAATATAAATGTTACATAATCACACGCGGGTGTGGAGGTTCAGCAATATATCCTAACAACGCCAATTAAATTTGCCTAGTGCAAACCCTAATATATTGTATAATGTTTATTTAAAATTTCATTTAATAAACATACTATAATATAATAAAATATATATACAAATCATTGAACTATTAATGCAAAGGAAGACATACTGATTCAAATTATTTACTATTAAAATATGGATTCGAGTGGAGACTATGCGATTAAATTTATTTAACTTACAATGTATCGGTACATTTCAGTCGATAGTTCAATGGTTTGTATAGTTGTAGATCAATCGCTATCTAAAATACGTTCCGTAATGATTCTATTATATAGACGTGATATAGATATGAAACAATATGTAAGTAAATATATCTAATTTTAGCGCTGAAAGCTTACACTAGTGGCAGCCAACATTTACACACTAGTGTAATAAGCTTCGTAATATTATTGGGTGACATTAACAGGAAAACATGTAAAATCTTATCGATTGTTACATTTCTCCTGCACCTGGTCAAGGTAAGACAGCAGTGATCTAAAATCAAAGAAATTATAACTATCCTAAGCTTATCAACAACAAACCTATTCCTATTGTCCTTATAATCTATTACTTATACTTATGCCTTACAACTTAGAGATATCTATTACTTATACCTACTTTTAAACCTAAGCTTATATCTATATGCCGCTCCTTAACTATTTGCTTGCTAACATTGACCTAATATGATCTAAACTGACCTAACCTAACCTATAAGGGCACATATATTGAGTAACGATAGCGCGAACTATCTACATATTTACAAAAAAAACGAGAAGTAACCATAAAAAACCCATACTAGTAGAATTAATAAACAACGACAGTCATAGAATTCGGGTATTGAATGCGAATTCTACAAATGTCTCTAAATATTCGTAAATAACAATAATATAATAACTCTACATAAATTTAACAAAAGTGACCAAACAACTTGACTAGAACCGAATTTATCAACAATACAACGTTGCAAAACAGGGACGCCTCACTGCACCCAAGCCGCAGGCACCCACAGCGGCTCGGATTGCACCCGCCACGCCATTTTATGAAGTTGAGTGATCGCTGTCCCAAGGTCTTCGTTTACGATCTCCTCATCAAACATGTAACCGTATAAAAAATTTATCCTATTCGACGATCTTATGATATCCGCAAACTCTTCCTCCTAGAAATTTTATTTAATATATTAATATAAAATTTAAGGTAATAAACTATCTCTTTTAACTGTATACAATTATATTTATTATTTTGTGCATGCGTGTGCGCATGTGTCCATACATGTGTGAGCTAGTGTGCGTTCATGTGTGTTGTGCCTGTGTATATGTGTAGGTGTATACTAACCGTAAAAGCTCTGGAACTCTCCTTGTCAAAAGTCGAACGAGCATTAGCAGTTGTCCTAGTTTCAATGAGTCTCTCCAGTGGTGGTGGTTTGATAAATACAATATGTGGTTTAAGCCGTGGTGTTCGTAGCATCTTCAAGGCCTGCCAGTGGGGGCTCAGCACACAGACACGCCCTAAAAAATATTTAAAGTTTTCACTTCGACCGCAAAAACAAAATAAACAGCAAATATTCAAATAATATTTAGAAAAGAAATGAAAGAAATATAAATAATAATAAAAAAATCTTTTATAATCTATAAAGTATTATCGCAATGGCTACTGTCGTGTCATATCGCAATATGGCGCCGATCAATAATGCAGACGCTAGCATTAAAATGCGCCTGCGCCGTGCGCCAACGAAGACAAAGAGATGTGCCAGGCGCATGTGCAGCGCTGCAGATATTCGCATGCGCAGTTGCAATTCTGCATCTGCAGTGGCAGTGGGCATGCGCAGTCAAATATGCATGGGCGTATAGGTCAGGGAAGGGGAGGGGGGGGAAATGCAGTTGTCTCCTCTCTCCACCACTTGTACAAACACATTATTGATATTTAATAATATCGTTATTTGATTCTTTATCAATCGATAATAATCGATTAAGCCAATTTAACACGTGGCAAATATAGAAGACATTACTTCTAGGGACACCCTGAGAGAAAACCCTCCTCCCTCCATTCCTCCCTCTATACCCCTTTTATCTTGTTTTTCTGAGGTACACTGCCTACTCAATTGCAATATCGATCTGTACACTGTTATTAATTACAAAATTCATCGCGATGCACCTAGCTTTAGCATGAATTATATTTTTAAGTTTTCAGCAAAAAAGGAAAAAATATATATCTACAATAACTAAATAAAAAAAAAGAACAAAATATATAATATGTTAAAATAAATAAATATTATGTTGCGGGACATGTATATGACTTATCTTATTACAAAACATAAAATATTGAAATCATATCACATAAAAAAAAAAACAGTTTAAGAAAAATTGCTTACCTGAAGTTACTATAGCCTCCACACTTTCCGCTGACGTCCCATACAGATTTCCTTTATACTCTCCGTGCTCTATGAATTTGCCCTCAGAAATGTCCTCCTCCATCTTCTCACGCGTCACAAAAACATATTCCTTCCCATTTTGCTCACTAGCTTTTGGCGTACGAGACGTATCTGATTTGCAAAGTTGTTTAAATTAAAATATTTAAAGAACACATATTAAATTATACAAAGAACTTAAGACACGACCGAACTGAAGAATAATCAAACTGAAAATGAGCCCTGGGAAGCTCGGCGCTGGCCACCTCAACGTTCGCGTTTGCGCTGTGCTCGCAGAGACTTCTGGAAACATGGGTGGTTGAGGGAGGTCGGAACGCAAAATGGCCGGGTGGATAGGTAAGGGTTTATTGATTTTACAAAGAAACGGGTGTACACCCAATGTCAAGGGGTAGATTTGCCGATTTGTTTCTAAAGGTTATATTGTTAGCCTTGATTATTTTCCTTGACGAAATGTTAAGGCTCGCAAGTGTCAAGGTCAACAAAAAGAAAGTACTAAAATATGATAATGCTTTAACAAATTTCATGTAATATTGAATACTAGCGGCCCGCGGCTTCGACCGCTTAATTTATACGGTTTACTTATTATTAATTAAGTTTAATTAGTATGTTATACATCAAATTGAATTTTAATTGACCTTTTTAAGAAGTTCTTTGTTTTCGCTTGCCGAAATGGATGTTTTAATAGAAAAATGTTTGGTTATTTTATATCTATCTGGACAGTAGGTACTCGCGCGCGGTTAACACGTGTTTTTCCCGCGTTTTGATGGAAATATAATCAGATCTTCTTTTGAGTAGATCCAAACTGACAAGATGTCAGTTGTTGTCACTTGTTTTTATTATTTAATCTAGATAGATACTGTTAATGCCATGGCGTCATCGATGCTTCCTTGGAAAATTGTCTAACAGTTGAGGGTGCTAAACCAACTGATAAAATGTTGACATAATAAAATAAATTTGTCTTTCCAGTATAGTTATATAAAGAGTCACATTTTTTCACCTATTAGTTAATTTATGTAAAGGAGCGGAAAGTAAAGTAGTCTTAAGGTTTCTCTGTAAAAGTCCGCATTATGGTAGAAGTAATAAACAAATTCATTATTAATACTTATTTACAGTTGTAACAAAGCTATTGTGATTTTTTAAACATTAATATTAACCTTAAGATAACCAGGAATGTGTGCCTGAATAGGCTGCGTAATATGTTCTTCAATATTTTATCTTGGATTGGTAGGTTTTGCATTTATAATAATACTAATTCATTCATAGGATTTTCGCGATAAGTATTACATTTTAGCATGTCAAATCATGTGAGGCAATAGAGTCGTGAAATTTATTAACTATTAATTATAATATAATATAATATAAAAAAATGTTTTATTAAAAATGTTTTATAAAAAAATGTTTTATCAAATTGTGAATGTATTTTTTTTATATATATATAAAATACATAACTGGTTATTGCATCATATTATTCAATGTCCTTCCAAAGTCCTTGCCACGCCTAAATATGGGAATATCACGCCATAAAATCAATAACTGCATCGGCTGCTATCTCCCTCAGTGCAACCCCTCCCCCCTTCCCCCCCTATCACCCTAGGTCACCTAGATGTTAGACATGCGCAAATTGCGAGCCCGGGCAAAGCCATCGTCTTTTCGACGCCATCTTGTTTAAAATTTTAATATAAAATTTTAAACAAATAAAAAATATATATATAAAATAATATTATAATGTAATAAATCATTAATATTACATCTGTATTAAGAGCCATCATGTATATGATATTCATCTGCTAATAGTCACGGTGACCACGATGGCTTGTGTGTTTGGAAGGTTAGATCGCGGGTTTGATTTCCTTTCGGGGGGCTGTTCATACAGTAGCCAGTCGATTTGAAGCGATTCCACAGATAAAAATATACAAAGAAATTCCGCCAATAACGCCTCAATTATTTTTATTTACTTTTAAGAATTAAACTTATATTGTTTTTACTTATTATTACTACCATAATTGTAAGTACTTAAGAGATATGATACCGTCATAGCGCAAAGGGACAGCGTTTGACTGTAAACGTGACTTCCACAATTTTCGAGACTTTGCGTCTAAAGTGGCGGAAATCAACATCATTTTGAAAAACTCATTCCCCTGAATGGGAATCGAACCAACAATCATCGTGCTTATAACCAGACGCTGTGCCATTGTGCCACGACGGGCACATTATTTAAATGTAAAAGGAAATATAGATTTTATAGGGGTAAAATAATCGATAAAGCTCATAAGAAAACGGAAAGCAAAGTGTATCACTAAGCTAAGGTACGGCTGAATAAACTATTATCGAAGTAACTAAAGAAATTTATAGCTTTCTACATTTTGATATAACTTTAAAATTATTTGAATTGATTGCCTGAAAAAAATATAATAAAGGAGTTTGTTATATTATATAAGTCCAAGTGGCAGTCCAAATTCCATCATCCATCTTTCAATACCATCAGCAAACCACATTGCCAACTTGAATGATGATAAAAATAAGAAGTGCATTTAATTTAGATTTTTAGATTTATTTTATAGTAACAGAACGACCTAATAAAAACATGTCATAAAAGCCATGCAATATATGTAAAAGATTGGATAGAACACGTGTTTAACCCTATACAAGTATATACCATATCTATACCGGTAGGTATTTTTATGATTTTTATGTGTAGCCCATAAAAAGTCCTTATACTTATTTAGAGTGTTAGACCACACTTTCCTAAGTGGGGAATAACACTTTAAAAATGTTAAAAATATTAAAAATGTCAAAAATAAAAGTCCTTTCTGGTAGTCAGCATGTAATAAATGTAATTTACGAGCGTTTACAATAATTGTCCTAACAATACCAGACGCTAAAAAGATATTTATGTTTACTCTCGTAAATTACCCATACTAAATTACTAAGATAGGTAAATTAAGACAATAACATTAAGTATGAATCAATATGTTTAATTAAAATTTATGTTAATAGTGCCTCTATTATTTTCTTATAAAAACTCTGAGCAAAACTGAAGCATTTCGAGACTTGACTTGCCACCTGTGCAACAGTTCAAAAATCGACTTGAGGAAAACCGTGATGAGTCAACAATTAGCACCGTTATAGAAATATTAAGGTACGGCCTAATCGTACAAAATCAAAATTTATAATAAAACAGTAAAAAATGTGTAAATAATATTATGAAATAAAATAAATTTTGAAGACACCACCACACCACCCCGGTAAGAAGAATCAAATATATCACCTAAGAGAAATAAGGATACGACACCTTAGCAAGACTCGTTTAACGTAATGGGATGTCTAAAGTAACGTACACTTAAACACCGCTAAATCTGCAGCTCGAATATAGAAGTATGGGCCAAGATAGATTTTTTTACACATTGCTGGTGGAACAGCATGTACCTTATACAATCCCTAGACATTTTATTCATTATCTAGGTAAAGTATGTTATGGACAACAATATTCATATTATTACATATAATGCCTGGACGCCCCCAGGTATTCTATACATCGCGAAGGTATAGTATAGAAATTATACAAATTGCCGTTAACATATTTACGCCCAATATTAATAATCCATCTCCTAATCGTCAATCTTCGATTGTTCCATATATCTATCCAATCTAGAGATTGGATTCTCTAGATTGGATAGATATATGGAACAATCGAAGATTGACGTAGGAGATAGATT
>DVQK01000553.1:0-10811 GCA_018231685.1 Heliconius clysonymus
AGTTTTATGCAGTCGGGGTTTTTGTTTTTACAAATATTTTTTTATTTTCATTTCTTCGCTCTGGTGTCGAGGCAAAGCAAGGCGTTGAATTCCGCCACTCAATATGCAATACCTCCATAACTCGGCGGAAAGTGGGGAACGGAATGTTTTAACACTTGGTTCCCTCTGCCTACCATGCTGTGTGCGGGATATAGCGTGAAGCTGATTTATTTTAAATAATTATTACGACGACATTTTAAATGAAACTCTTTAACCAGATTAATCACGTACATTTAGAATTATACGTCTTTGAAAAACCGATTGTTCGATCACTTTGTAGTATGGTCACTTTGCATTACATTTTTTCGGATAAACTGAATTGTCTACGCGAAAAAATGTATTATAAAAAACATATGCGATTAATCTGGTTTAGGAGTTTCATTTATAATAGATAACTAACTTGTTCTCTATGTTGTTGCAAGAGGAGTGCATGACTCGCTATTGAATGTTTAATTTTTTTCTGTCCATCTTCTTTTATCATTTCCACTTCTGCTTCATACACAGTTTTCAATTGGTCAAACATCTAAAAAAACATATAAATATTGCTGTTTTTTTAGCTTCACGCTGTATCCCGCACATAGCTAGGGAACCTAGTGTTAAGATACTCCGTTCCCCACTTTATTCCAAATTCTCGAAGTATTGCGGTGAGTGGCAGAACTCCACGCCGCGCTTTGCCTAATTACCGGCAACTAGAGCTAGGAAGTGAAAAAACATCATTTCTCCGAGTAGGAATCATACCCACAATCATTGCGTTTACAATACAATTGAAGAAATAAATAGAGTCTACCAGCTATTAATATATTAGCTATATAGAAAGAAGTCAAAAATAGGAAAAAGCGTTAGGTTCCTAGATTTTCGCTGTTATGAGTAAATTTTTCCATGTTGAGTAGCGGAACTCAGCTTCAAATTGGTAGTGCTGGGGAAAAAAAGCCGAAGAGTTTATTTCTTATATTTTCTTATCTCAGAAACTATTTTTTTTTGTGTTGAGTAGTCCAAATTATAAATAATATTATAAACAACAATAGTGAAACCAATCATAGTAACCTCATCAATTAGGTTCTGTTCCAAAATGTTAACAGTTTTCATAAAATTATCTACATTTAGATTTTTTATATTCAATTTATTGGCAACCTGCAATTGAATTATTAAATATAAAAAAGTTATCAGTAATTATTCTATTTGGATTTGAACCCAGAACTCTAGACACAATTTGATACTGTATGTACACAATACAAATTTGATATTATATATATCATAAAATTATAAAATGTTTGACTATATATGACATAGCATATTATAGCAGGAGAGAGGGAATCTAGTTTTCGAGACACTGCGTGTTGAGTGTCGGAACTCATCGCCGCGCTTTACCTCGTTACCAGAGCGAGGAAATAAAAATATTAAATAAGTAATTCCATGAGTGGGAATCGAACCCACAGCCAATGATGGCTTTACACATATTATTAATAAAAAAATAAAAGGCCACAAAATATTTATGTAAATCTATACCTTTTCTAATTTATTTATTTTCTTTTCATATTTACACTTTAATTGCTTTTTTCTATTTTGACAAGTTTTACAAAAGGAATAATGTTTACATTTGTTTAATATGCTTCTATATGAATCTTTAATAATTCTCTCATCATCTGTTTCAAGTGTTTTATCACTTAAGATACTGTCATCTGAAGTATTGACTAAAAAAATAAAATTGCTTTAAAATTTTAAGATGATAACATGTCTTATACTTTTACATTACTTATACTCCATTCCTAACTTTCCACCCATTTTTAAGGCGTTGGGATTTAAATGACCCAACTCAATGCTATGCTTTGTCATATTACTAGATGAAAAGCAAGAAAAAGAAATGTACTATTCATTTCCCTCGCATTGAACCCCTAATCTTTGTGTTTGTAGTGTGAGACTGCACCACTAGATTTTGTTTAATCTGTATTCCTCACTTGTTATAAAACATACTTAAAAAAATTAAAGCAGTTTCACAATGTATCCCACACACAACAGGGTAGGCAAAGGGAACCTAGTGTTAAGACACTCCATAATCTGGCACAAGTATCTTAACACTAGGTTCCCTACTCTGCTATGTGCAGGATAAAGTTTGAAGCTCAAAAATTATAATAATGATATAAAGAAAATAATTATTATATAAAACATGTAAATGGCGCTAGAAAGGCCAGATTGAAGAAGATTGGAGGAGGTCTTTGCCAAACAGACACACAAAAATAGAACAAAAAAAAAATATATGATATAACAAAGAAAAATGTCTGAATGAAGGCTTTAAAAAAACATGCAAATAATTTTCAAGATCTGAGGAAGAATGGTGAAAAAATACTTTCAGCATTTAATATGTTTCTTTCAATGTCTAAATAAAATTATACTTAATCACTTACTTTATGCAAATATGGTATTAAAACTGAATAACTGCTTTTAGGCATATATTTGATATACTAATATGTATTTACCTGGTTCGGCATAAATTGGAACTTTATCATGCAATGTTATACATTTTAAAATACAATATAAAAGAGGAGATTCTCTGCTTTCATTATACATATCAGCTATTTTAGATGCATGTTCTGAGTCACATTGTATTCCTGGAAAGTTAAGAAAATTAAATTAAAGGTAAAGTTTATTCTGTGATTATATAAGTTATTTCTTTTTGATTGTCATACTAATTAGTCATACTCCAATTAATGTTAATAAAATCATAGTTATAATTAAATATCAGATCAAATTTTGATTTCATGAATAATTCAAAATTATAAAAATTAATTTAAGACAAAAAAAAATCATAATTTCATTTTTTTACCTAAATAATTTAAAACAGACCAAACATCACATTCACCAAAGCGCACATCTGTTACATTTAAATCTTTTGATTTAAGAATTGTTTTTGCAAACTCAAACACCATGTTGGAAAGAGGTATTTCAGATAGAAACACTGATAAACTGTAACTGAACTCCTGTAAAATAATAAAAATTTATGTTGAACTTAAAAAATTAAATAAATAGATGGGAATTTGCTACCATATTTTAAGCATACCAATCTGAGTAAATATTCTGCTATGAGAATGTTGAGGGCTTGATAAGTAAGTTCCAACCGTTGCGTAAAATGTTTCTGACAATTTGAAGGATTTCCTAAAGATTATAAATTTGTTATAATAAAATCTATAAAAGGTTGTTAATTGTTCTTAAAAGAATAAAACCATTAATAAAAATAAAATAAATATCAATATTTGACCTGTTTCAGCATTTTTCAAAACGTTTACAATATGCCCTCGCAAATAAGCTCTGAGATCATTTAATATGCCATTTTGCTCAAATAACTCGTGTATAAACTTTTCAAATTTTTCTGAGGATTCTGCATCTTTTATATCGTCGTTATCTAATATAACATCTCTCCCATCTTCTACTAGATTTTCCATTTTGTTTTCCTAACATTTACGTTTTATTCTACAGGAGCTTTGTATTTATTTTTCAGTTTTAACTCAAAATTATATTATGAACACACTTGAAATTTCAAACTTCCCAAACAAATTTTCATTTGACGGTCATTTGTTGACATATTCAGTTGCCATTGCCTACCAAAGTTTGTTATTTTACTGGAATTATGAGAATTTAATATTTTGTACGATTTTCTCCACCAATGTAAGTATTTATACCTTATGTTTTGTATTTTCCTTTTTAATTATATTAATTTATAAAAAATAATATAAATCTATGTGTATTTCTAATATAAGTACATAAGCTATAAATAACATATGCTAGCGTCCTCTTACAGTCAATTGTAACATAATTTCAACATGTACTTCAACAGTCCCTGTGGCGCAGAGGATAGCGCGTTGGACTTCTAATCCAAAGGTCGTGGGTTCGATCCCCACCAGGGATGTCAAAGTTACTTTTTGTTTTAAAATTTTCAACGATAGTATAATTCCCACACATATTTAAACTATTTATTAACACTTAAGCACACACTTAGATATTATTTTTTTTTACTTTTTGATAAATTTAATTTTATGGGGAAATTATTTCACGATTCATCTATATTTAATAAATTCAAAAATAAAATTTAATTTACAGTACACATAAGATTTAATCTAGTATTTAAATAATGCTTAAAATCTTTACTTACTATTAATAAAGTTAATTTAATAACATTTACCATCTAATTTTTTTATTTATTATATTTCTAGATATATAAATGTAAACTATAATTTTTACTGCCTTTTTAAATGTAGTATGTTCATAGTATTTGCTGTATAATATGTATACTTTGCATATCGCGTTTCTACATTGTTTTCAAAGCATTCATTACTTCAATTCAGTTTATAGGGTCCCGAGCAATTGTTGTATTGTGTTTTAATTTTATATGTGTTCTTTTCCTTTCATTTCTTCGCTCTGGTGTCGAGATGAAGCGCGGCATAGAATTCCGCCACTCAACACGCAATGCCTCCAGAATTCACGGGAAAATGAGGAACAGAGTGTTTTAACACTAGGTTCCTTCTGCCTACCTTGCTGTGTGCGGGATACAGCGTGAAGCTGATTTCTTTATTTTCTTAATGTAAAAATCCTTTTACTAGCGCCATCTAGTTGCCTTTTATCAAATTCTCCTTATTTACTCTAAAATCAGTTGATTATTTTCAATATTTTAGCGTACATTTTATATGTTATAAATAAATAATATGAAAACCATATATAAAAATCTTCAACAATATTTTGAATAATAAAATTTCTTTTTTAATTTATATTATTCGATTACTGCTTGAACATCGATTAAATTCAGTACTATTGACAAATTTGACGTCATATTTAGTTCTGACTTCTGACATCTCTTAATTTAAGCAAATTCAATTTTGATTGTTTTGACATTTTGTGATATTGTTGCACAGAGTTTATGACTGGTTTGTTATCTAAGGAATATATTTTTTTAAATATCTTAATTATATTTTAAATATGAGGCGCCGTGCTGGAGTTGGAGCTATTCAGAAACAAAGATTAGAGCAAGAAAAATACCGAGAAAAAGGTTCAGAAATACAAGAGAATCAATTTCAACAACTATCGAAACAACTCGAAGTTTTTAGGGAAAATTTAGAAGAATTTGCAACTAAACATAAGAATGAGATTAAAAAGAATGCTCAGTTTCGAAGACAGTTTCAAGAAATGTGTGCAGCCATAGGGGTTGATCCTCTTGCATCAGGAAAAGGATTCTGGTCTGTCTTAGGTTTGTAGTATTTCATGTAAATGTTATATATAATTAAATACTTAGAAAATTGTTGTAAAACTATACGTTTCATAAATATCTTTCATGAAGAAAATTACGTAGATTGGAAATATTTGTATCACACATCTATTTTGTATTCTAATACAGGCATTGGAGACTTTTATTATGAATTAGGAGTTCAAATAGTAGAAGTTTGTTTAGCTACAAATTACAAAAATGGTGGGCTTATTACTTTAGAAGAATTAAGGACTAGATTGATTGCTGCAAGAGGAAAGGCTAAAAAACACCAGGATATTACAAATGAAGATTTACTAGCTGCTGTAAAGAAATTGAAGATATTTGGTAATGGGTAGGTATTGGTTTGATCTATCTAATCTAGCTTTACACTGTAACCCTAGCAGGGTCGTCAGAGGGAATGGAGAGCCAAGCCCTATGGTTTCAGCATACCTTTTGCTCTGTCATAAACCTCTTCTTATATGCCCTCCGGGGGCTTCTCATGCTTTTTACATGACCTTTCTCCACTATCTTTGATACTGTGTTTTTGAAGGTCAACAGAGATGTCCTACTAATGTTTTTGTTTTGGTTATATATTTAACAGAAAATTATATCACAAAAAAATATGCTGAACTTCATGCTGTATAGCATTGTAAGCAGTGTCAACCTAGTGTTGTTCCCCATGTACTGACCAAATTTTTCAAAATTTAAATTCAAACATATAATTACAGATTCACAGTTGTACCAGTTGGCAAGGGAAAATGGCTTGTACAGTCTGTACCAGGAGAACTAAACTTAGACCAAACTTTGGTACTACAGAAAGCTAGTGCATTAGGCACAGCTTGGGTGGCACCTAGCATTTTGACAGATGATTTAGGGTAAGTTGTTTTATATTACATTGTTGATTTTCGAAAACCAAATTTATTTACATATTATGGATAAAACTTATTGTCATATGTGATATTTAAATAATTAAATATCTTAAATTTAATAATGTTATGATTCTTCATGTTTTATTGTGTACTGAAGGTTGTTGTGTGCTTTGTTTTACCAAAATTCCCTTAAGAAAATAAAGTGATTTTATAATTTATTATTCCTCATGTACTTCCCAATTTTGGAGACAGTACATGTTGAGAAAGTTGAAGATTGAAATTAAATTTTTGTTGTAAGAGTTGTTGTTGTAATTCATTCCTCAAATGGGAATCAAATCCACAACTGTCGCGTTTGTCTTATAGTTACGTCAAATGAGGTTGGAGGCTACTACTTAAATAGCATGAAACAGTATGGTAAACATTAACTAGTTTTCTTTTTGTTTTTACAGTTGGAATGAAACTAGAGCACTAAATGCACTTAATCATATGGTCAAAGAAGGTTTAGCGTGGGTTGATACACAAGATACTAAGGAAACTCTTTACTGGTTCCCAAGTTTATTTGCTGAATGTGTGTCAGCTACATGATTTATCAATTGATATTTTTTTTATAATACTGGACTATGGTCGACTAGTCATGGCCACATTAAAGTAAGCTATAGATGGCGCAGATTCGATTTTAAGATTTTTTCTCACTTTTGATTATTTTCTTACTGATTGAACAATGTGCAAACGTTTAGAAGACCTTACTTCACCTTCGACTGCTACTGCTTCGACTACTGTACTTATAATTAAAATATGCAACTTCGGATTTTGTACAGAAAATAAGTGATATTAAATAACTTTCAATGTTTTGTAAATTTTGTTGTTAATATTGTTTGCTGTTGTTGATGAGAATAGTATATATTTTTTTAAATTGTGTTTTTCGTAAAAATATATACAATTTTTTATTTGTGTATTTTTTTAAGTAAATATCAGTATATTATAATAGAAGTACTATTCTTAATATTCAGTGTTACACTAATTTGAAATATTTAAGAAAATATTTAAAAAAAACAAACTATTTCATAATTTTTTATTGTAAATAAAATTCAATTACAAACTTCATCTTTTACTTAACTAATATTGCACTGTTTAATAACCATAATAACATAGTGTTTTACCCTGGCTTTGTCTGTAATTACATAAAATATATTACTATATAATAGGCTTGTATGTTTAGATTTATAGAAATGGCAATGTGATACTTAGGAATAACAAAGATATCTTTCTTTGCTTTCTGTTGTAACCTCTAGAAGATTTTATTATTTTTATTTCTTATTTTTATAATATTTTCCAGAGTGCACAGTGTGCAAAGGTTAAGAAAAAAACCTAACTTCAAAGCGACCATGTCTCGTCGAAGCTGCATTCACGACTCCTTTTTTTTGAAATGAATGAATTATTTTCCTTGAGTGGGAATCGAACCCAAAATCATCACGTTTGCAGTATATATAGTGTCCTATTATGAGTAATTAAATACCATCCATACCATGAAATTTCTATGAGGTTACAATCTCGACATAGCTTTTTAAGAGCATATTTTTAGTGGTTGGAGGTGCAAGCTCGAGTCCGCTACGTTCAAAGCATTATACGTTTTCTAAAATATTTTCCTTTTTTTTTTGTTATGGAATTACACTTTAAATATGTTAAAAATATTCAATTATCTATGAACTGCTGTTGCTGCTGTCACAACTTGAGCCAATATATGGTAGGTTAAATTGTTTTCTTAATTCTCTATTCTCTCTATTAAGAGCTTCCAATTTCTTCTTTAATTTCTCTGTCATATCAACGTATGATTCTTTCCATCTGAAATGTTGATATCTTTATGAAATTTTTTTACTCGCTTTACGCCTCATACAGCAGGGTATACAGGTGTATACCTGTGTAGGGTGGTATTGTACAGGTGTACCCTAATTTTTCTGTCTTCTGTAGCGGAATTCAACGCCGCACTTTGCCATATTACCAGATAAAAAGAAAACAATGCATTCCCCTGATTAAAAGTCGAACTCACAAAAGTCAAATATACAGTTAGACATAAGACAATATAACACTGCGCCATAAAGGCCTCGAAAGCCTTTGTTAAACTCCTCGAAAAATATTTTCAAAAATTCTTTTGTAAGTAAAAAATATTTACAATATAATCTTACTTCTTGTTGAGCTCCATTTGATTTTCCAAATGTTTATTTAATTCCATTAATTCTTCTTCTTTTGTAGAAACCATTCTGGAAAATAAAATTTAGCTATTAATTTTGTTATGACTACCTTTTTTATTCTTGCTTTGTATGCAACATTTTCTCTGCCTACCCTACTATATGTAGTAGGGTAATCATAAATTACGAATACACAAATTTCATGATTTTTGATCTCCTCACATTCTTGTCATACCTGGACAGACCCAGCCCCATCTAGTGTGACGTCACATATGTAATATTTTTTACACCTAGCAGGTAATAAACGAAATTATGTTCGTATAATAAATTTTGAAATGTGATGTTACAAAATTTATGCCCCTCCCCACCCCATGTGACACAATTTTACACTTTGTCGACCCCCTAACCCTTTTACAATAAAATATAAATGAAATTAAGAAATTATACTGACTTTTGACTAAGCTCTGTTCTGGAAGATAACATGGACTGTAGCTTGTTGATCATGCCATGAGTTTCTTCTAAAGATTTTTGTAAATGATCTACATGTAACCTGTAAATTGAAATTTAAGATTACTTACTTTTGGTGTTAATAGCCATTATTATTTTAACTTGAAAATATGTTAAAACTTAAATTTTAAACGCAATTCTTATCTATTTCCAGTTTTCCACATGAGTGAAGCCGCAGTTAAGAGCTAGTCTGTAATATTTGGCATACTTTAATTCTTCAATCTGAGTCTTCATTAGGTTCTCCTCCCAATCGCGTCGCTTGCACTCTCTGGTATGTGTATCCTGTATCCTCTGTATGTCCATTGTTAGACGTTGTTTCTCGCAAACTAACTGGATGTTGCGACGTTCTGACGATACCTAATAAATTATTGGGATTGAAATAAGTAGTTGATTATAAATAAACTTCTTATCAATAGTATTTTTTTTTCTGCATTTCATCTTTGTAATAAGTATTTTTATTTATTCTATGTGTTATTGTTTCTATGTCATTAAAATATTCAATAGTTTTTTTTAAATATGACAATTTTGATGTTTATTGAGGCCATTCGCGGCGCAGAGGCACAAAGTGTGACTGTAAAATCGACTGGTTGTGGGTTCGATCCCCACGCGAGGGAATGAAATATTTATTTACATTTATATTTTTATTTCTTTTCTCTGGTGTCGAAGCAAAGCGTAGCGTTGAGTTCCGCCATTGAACACGCAATACTTCCACAACTTGGCGGTGAGTGGGGAATAGAGTGTCTTTACAGTAGGTTCCCTCTGTCTACCCTGCTGTGTGCGGGATACAGCGTGAAGCGTTAATTTTAATTTAGATTTTTTTATCAGAAGATTGGGTTATATAAAAAGGGGTGCCACAAAGTGCTATTTCAGTTACACTCTTGTTTCTTTTATTCGCGCAGTGTAACGCAACGGTTGTGGATTTGATTCTCATTTGGGGAAATGAATTATTTTCAATGTCTCGCTCTGGTTACGAGTCCGAGCTGTTGGATTTCGCCACTCAACACGTAATGCCTCAAAAATTGTGCGTTGCCTGGGAAACGAAATGTCTTAATACTGGGTTTTCTCTGCGTACTCTGTTATATTTATATGGAGGATATAGTGTGAAGATAAAAAAATACACACCAGTTCTTGAAACATCGCCTCCAGTCGTTGCTCAGCTAACGCCAATTTCGGATCTACTATATTTTTGTCATTTTCCTGTTGCTTCAGATAATTTTCGTTCGCCGTCAATAGAATTTTATTTTCCCTAATTAATTTCAACAAAGTATAAAAAATATACTACAAAAAATATATATATCTAATATGTAAATTTTCATTAACATTCGTAATTAACAAGAAGTTAATAAAACAACACCTTAAAGTTTTGTTCAATAGTAAACCTTTATCTACTAATTCTGCATCAAGATTTCTGATATGTGCTAGCATGTCAGATACTTTCTCATTATATTTTTCCTTGATTTCATCTAATTGTGTTCTATAATTTGTCTCAGCTTCACGTTGTATATTTGCAAGTGTTTGTTTTATTCTTGTTAATTCACCTAAAATGGCGAAACGCGTAAATTTAAACTTTAAATCTATTTGTTTATTGAGCTGTGTTATTAGTTTTTATAAATTCAAACCTGTAATTTCCGAAATCTTTTTGTATGCTTCATTTTTTTGTATTGATACTAAGTCATACAGTTGTAATGCTTCAGCCACCTAAAAATAGATTTTAAGTAGTTAACTTGAAATATTTATTAAATAATTTTACTCCGTTTAGTTTTATTGTGATTCAAATAATAGTACCACGATTTATCCGGCAACATAGGTCCAGTGAGAACCTAATTTTCTCCGCTTTGGGACTCAATGTTACGCTTTTCTTATCAAAACAAGAAAATGAAAACAATGCATTCTCGCGTATAAGGACAGAACTCACAACTATCGCGTTAACTATCAGATGACACACTGTGCTACGATGGCCTTGTATAATTTATACAATAT
>DVQK01000554.1:0-10807 GCA_018231685.1 Heliconius clysonymus
CAACGCCGCGCTTTCCCCTCGACACCAGAGCGAAGAAATGAAAATATAAATGTAATAAATATTTCATCCCCTCGAGTCGGGATCGAACCCACAACCAATCGATTTACAGGCGCACTTTGTGCCCCTGCGCCACGACTGGCCTCACTGGCCTGACGGGCAAATTATATGAACACCTAATACTAAGTCGATCGTCGAGATGTCGTTTTTAATTTTCCATCTCCATATTTTGTTGGGAAGCGCAAACCTTTGTTTCGATAATCAAAGAAATTAATATAAAATAAACATAAAATAGGATATAGTATAGTATATTTGGAACAAAAATAGAAATAATATAATAGCTTAGCTTACTATGACACCTGCTAAAGTTTGAGCAATGTTAACGCCCACGTAGTTTAAGTACAGATTATTACTCCAAATATACAGTTTTGGCAACAATATCCAAAATATTAAAACGTATTAAAAAAGTGACAGATAAAATAGAACATAACATGATGAATTATTCTTATATCAAAATTAAAAACCTCCATATATTTTATATGGAAAATAAAAAAATTATAATATAAACATTCTAACGAACAGAGATCATACTCACTACTGAAGTGCTTGAAGAGAGAACAACGATATACAACATTTTTTTTATTAGCTTCTCACTCTGTATCTTCCACTTTTCACTTTTCAGAAAATTCTGGTGGCATTGCGTGTTGAATGGCGGAATGCGCTCTGCCATTGCCAGAGCGAGGAAATTAAAATATTTTAAATATTATTTCCTCGAGTGGGAATTGAACCCGCAATATGTCACGTTTACAGTCGTATGCTTGTACCACACCGCCAAGACTGTTAATATTAAACTTAAGATGTTAATTTAAAATAGTTACACCTTGGATTATTCTTTTAATTTACAAATATTAATTATAAGTCTGAACTGTTATACTCGTAGAATTAACGAAGGAAGATTTTATAACAGAGCAAATAATAAAGTTTAAAAAGAAACTGGTTTTCTTTAGTAAGTTCTTAATGAAAATGTAAAGACAATTTGTATTTTCTTAACTTTAGTATAAATACAGCCGTGGCTTTAAATAAAACTTCTATTTCACAGCTCAGTGATTTCTTACATTTTACGGTACATGGACCACGAGTTCGAAACTGGCATGAATAATATTTAGGATCTTGATAACCGCAGAAAGTTATATATATATATATTATATTTCTTTTATCGTATAGTAATATAAAGTTTTAAGACGTTAAAGATTTTTTTGTGATTAAAAGATATTTTCTTTCTATTTAGACACACAGATGGTGAAATTTAACATAGTAGATTTCTTTTTAGGATACCGTACCTCAAAAGAAAAATAAAACGGAATCTTTGTATGATTTTGTTGTCCATATGTTCATCTGTCAAGATCATTTATATCTTTTGTCTGGGGGCATTGATCTGAAGCATTGCGTATGAAATACGCCGGTTAATCACAACTTATAGGGCACATCCTGGGTACCTTTAGTTGAAATTTGGTACGAAGTGAGAACTTGAACAAATAAAAAAAAAAATCCGAAATTAAATGTTTATAGATACTTATAGAAAAATATCATTACTAATTCATTAATTTTATACGAAATGAGTGCGTATCCTCGTAAAATTAATTTTGTCAACTTATTTCGTTGCGTAATCAAGCCTACACGGTATTTACCGTATACCATAAAATTCTAAAATTTGACAAGAAGAGAGAACTGGCAGGACAAACATTGGAAAAAATCCAAAAATATATAATTTATATTTACATTGCAGATAAAAACATTACAAACTTATAATTGTTGTTTATTTTTACAAAATGAGTTTAGACGCCCGCAAACTTAAGTTTGTCAACATTTATAAATTATACTTCGCATTGACCTGCAATTCTGAAACTGCTACGGAACCCTCGTTGGGCACGCCCGACTCGCTTTAGACAATTTCTTTTTAAGTAGATTATATTAAAAGTGAACAGAATTGAATTATAAAATTAAACTATTTTATTCAGTTAAATATATGTAAGTATGAAAATTAATTTTAAATATATTTGCTTACATATTTCACCTGAAAACACCTGTTATTTTTCTTTTGCGCAAAAAGTAGGAATTAACATAAAAATTAAAAAATGTAAAAATTAAGAAGAAAACAAAAGACTTTAGCCAATATATAATTAACATTTATAAATATTGAGAGGTTTCCTCTTTATTTAAAAAAAGTCTCTTGGAAGTATAATGATGTCATTGTTTTTGTATTATAGTGCTTATAGTATCGGACAGGATAATCTAAATTTCACATTTATGTACGCTTTTTTACTACTCACAAAAATACTTTTTTACAAAAAAACTGAAACCAGTCATGGCGCAGGGACACAAGCGTGTTACTGTAAACGGGAGGGGTTGTGGGTTAGAGCCTCTCTCGAGGAAATGGAATATTTCATATTTTAATTTCCTTGATCCTGGTGTCAAGGTGAAGCGCGGCGTTGAGTTCTGCCACTCAACACGCAATGCTTCTAGAATTAGACGATAATTGGAGAGCGGAGAGTCTTAACACGAGGCTCCCTCTGCCTACCCTGCTACATGCGAAATACAGCGGAAGCTGAAAAATCATTAAACTCATTTTAAAAAGCTTAGGTACTAAAAGCCTTAAAGGATTTTAGGATACTAAGAAGGGTTAGGTTTTTCAGCCTACGCAAATGTTTTATTAATATTTACGTCTCAGCAGTTCCCAAAATGACCTTGTAACGTAATCAAGATCTCCATTTAACCAATGTTTAATTTATGCTTGAGGTTTACGACTGACAGTTGAATAATTAAATTCAATCTCGCCACTCACTGTGTTTACATAACAGCAAATTTCTTTTAAATTACGAGTTAGTTTTAGTGAAATGCTATGAAAGAACTATATACATTACGCATAAATCTATACTGCAAAGTTAAAAGATACTAGGAGAAGTATGAATGAATGAGAATGAAATGAGTACATGAGTAATTGACTCATTTAATATCTAATAACTTGAAATTTAAAAGTGCGGCGTTGAGTTCCACCAATCGATACGCAAAATAAAATTATTCAAAAGTTCCCTAGTGCTAGGAAAAAACGTTACACTGATTATTTTTGCTATGACATTTTTTTCCTTTTTTCCCGTATTTGAATCCTTATCGTTAATGAGTTTATGGAAATTCTTCATTTGCTGTTTTCCATAAGTTCACTATTTTATCTTCTTGTTTTTTTTTTCTTTTTATTCTACGGTCTTCATTGCATTTAATATGATACTAGATGCCAGTAGTACACTTCGTAATATGGAATCTAAGTCATCAATATGAAAGTTGCCCTGAATGCGTACAGAACCCACGTCCATTTTATATAGCGACAGATATTTTTTAACTAATCAGTTCATTATTTTTATTAACTTCACGCTGTACCTCGCATGTAGTAAGGTAGACAGAGAGAACCTAGTGTCAAGACATTTTATTCCTCACGTTACGCCAAATTTTCGAGAATGTTGAGTGGCTAAACTCAACTCCGCGCTTTGTCTTGTACCAGAGCGAGACAATGGAAATAATTCATTCCGAGTAAGAGTTGAACCCACAACCGTCGCGATTACAGTCACACGCTATGCCATACATTTTTTACAGTTATTAAACTTTTCAGTTATTTTTATATAAAATATAACACGTCATGTCATGTTAATTTCATGAAAAACATTAAATTTGTACAATAATATTCGTTTCACGTATATTCAAAGGCCATTAGGATGTCATTACGTGACATCAAAACCGAGCTCTTACGTGTTCTGCTTTTGCTAAAAGATTTTTTTATATAAAAAAAATATTTCTAAAATATAATTATATATATAAATTATTATATGTTTAATACACGTACAAATGTAGTTATTTTAAATAAAGTAACTGTGGTTTATGTTGTCAAAAAAGAAAATTTTTACTATCCGACTCCGACGAAGTCCAAATGGAGGGTAATGTTATTATGTCCGTTCCTTTGTTTCCTTGTAACTGTTAAAACAATGAACCAATTTTGATAGATGTACGTCGTTGGATTTGTCTTAATTGTGGAAGTGTTACTGGGTCAGATTTTTTACTGAGTTTATAATTCACTTGTTTTTGTTGGTTTTTTATTGAGTTTATAATTTACATTGTGACGCAATGGGACAGCGTATGGCTGTTTGCGTAAGCGCGACGTTGAGTTCCACTGCCACTCAACAGGCCTCCAGAATTCGTAAGAAAGTGGCGAATGGAGTGTCTTAACACTAGGTTTACTCAGCCTACCATGCTGTGTGCTGGGATACAGCGTGAAGCTGATTATTTAAGTTTGCGTTGTATCCTTTGAGTTCCGCTACTCAATAGCGAGGTTTTGAATTGCAATGGAAAATGGAGAGCGGATTGTTTTAACACTAGATATAGTAATTCGAACACCACGTTCGGTGAAGCGAAAAGCTGTTTAATTTAAATTGTGAGTGTATCCTTGATTACATTATATTTTCTACAACAAATTCTACTATTTTTTTAATATTTTTTTTTCTCAAAAAAGATAATTATTACATATAATATGTTTTTCCACTCTTTATTTTCAGTCATTCCAGTTATAAATATGTAAATCATCTTTGTATAAAAGCTTTCAATTCACACTTGTCAGTTATTGTTATGCCAACGAAAGGTTCCGAATCTGATAAAATTCATATAGCAATGCCGAGCCTTCTTTGGATAAGAAAGAATCACTGTTTATTTACATCTATTTTCGACAATTCATGTTAAATTTCATCTTTCAATTTCATCTTTAAATTGATTAATATAAAATTACGATCGTGGCGAAGTGAAACATGGTGTGGGCTCGATTCCTACAAAAAGTCGTGATTATTTAACGATTATCAAAATATTTTTCACGTATAGCGTGACCCGTATATAGCAGGGTAGGCAGAGGGTACTCCGTTCCCATTAAGATACTTCCGTTCCCCACTTTCCGCCACATTCTCGAGGCCATGCGTGTTGAGTGGCGGGACTCAACGCCGCGCTTTACCTTGTTACCAGTGCGAGGAAATTAAAATACAGTCGCTCGTTTTGCCACGACTGGGCTCAACATTTTTTTTAATGCATATATTAGAAAACAATTACAACCGAAATAATTTTGAATGTTTCGTTGTTTATATGTAATAATACTTACTTACTATTTCCACGTCCTGAACTACCTCTTTTTCTCACTTAACGGGTTATTATGAACTCGACAACATTTACTTGTGTGTAAAAGTTGGCAACTCGTGGGAAAGTAGCAACTTTTCGGTTAATATAACAAGATCTTTTATTTTTTCCTTATATGGAAAGTATCAATACACATTATTTTTTTGAATTATTTTTATTAATCAGAGAGAAGTAATGATAATTTTAAGATCAATGAATTTAAAAAGTAAACAAATATATATCGAAACTTAATTTGCGTAAACTATAAAAATATACCTACGTAAAATCCCGATTTTTTTGATCCCTGCAGAAGTTTGAGAAATCCTCTTCTAGTACTCTCTTAAGCTACGAACTAACGAAGGAACCTAAACACCAATTTGCAGCTCTATACCCATTATTGGCACTTGAATTATATATATCTTAAATGAGCTTTTAATACATATTCGTTTTTCCGTGCGGCTTCGCCCGCGTGGTCATATGAAAATGGGCTGTAAAACTGAGACTTGTGTATGAAACACCGTATTGCAATTCCACAGTGGATTATATAAGAAGGATTACCAGCATATTGAAATTACAAGGCGGTATTAAAAACGACGCATGATATCATAAATTCTTCTTATTAATCTTTCCAAATCGGATATTGCTTACGCATTTCTATTTTATAATATAATTTAAGAAAATATACGAATAAATTTTTAACTTATTTTTATCTTCACTGTTTATGCAGTATGCTGCATATGTAGCGGGATACCTAATACTAAGACATTCTGTCCCCCATTTTTCGGCACATTTTCAAGACATTACGTGTTGAGTGGCAGAACTAAACGCGGCGCTTTCAAAATAATGAAAATTGCCGCTGTGCCACGACGGTCTCAAAATACATATCAATTACCGTTACGAAGTTCTTATCACAACAACATTTGAATGTCTTCCAATGATCGATGTTTATGTATGGTAACTAGATCAATCGTACGTGTATACATATATTATGTGCATACAAAGTTGTTGAAGAATTTATATATAATTTACATACGGTTCGGCTATCGAAAAATATTATTATTGTTGATTTGCCAAAGAAAAGTTTATTCCAAGCACTGCCTGTTCGGTAAAAACTATTTGTAACTAAGGTGATTTATTTGTTTTGTGGCCTTTCCAAGTGACAAATGGGCCTAGTTAGTGGAAAGTATTAGTAAGAAACAGCAAATCAAGCATTTTTTGACAGTTACTTTATATATGAAGATTTTTTTTTCAATTTCAGGATTTATTTCGTATAGGAAGGCAGGCTTTCTGCCTAGAACGCATGGTTTCACAAAATAGCACTATAGCACCGCAGAAACTAAAGAGTATCTTGGTTTTTTTTCTAGGAGTGGAGTGTCTAACTTATTCCATAGGTATCTTGTTTATTTTTTCCCCAATCTGATACAAACGGAACATGCACATATGTTACAAGAGCAGGGAACGGAAAATAAGTGGGATTCGAAACAGCAATCAACGTTTCTACAATCTGAGACTGTCGTAATACGCCGCCATGGTCCTCTGATTATGAAGATTTAAGTGAAAAAGTAATACTAAGTACCCATACTAGTCGTTATATAGACAATGTTTATAAGTAAGAAAACATATTTGGTAATATTTAAAATAAGCCTAGAAAACTAGCATATTCATTTTCTATTTTTATAAGCTTAATCTGAGGCCGTCGTGACATAGTCTCACAGCGTCTGAATGTTAATGCGATTGTTGTAGGTTTGATTCTCATTTAGGAAATTGAGTTACTTTCATTTGCTCGTTCTGGTAACAAGACAAAGCGAGACAAAACTTAAGTATGTGTAATTGAAATTAAGTTATATATAAGTTTTATATTTCTCCATTACTCTAGCTTGAAAGTTAAAGTTACAGATTCATATGAAGAAGTGTGGAGAACTTATGAAAGATACATTCGCTTGTGTTGTAGTGGAGTAGGTGTGTCATTTATTGTCATAACTTTCAACTTGTTATTAAAATTGTAAATTTCTGCTAAATATTGTGTAAAAATGTATACCTATAGCTCATATTTTTTTTAAAAAGACGATAAAAATTAAGATTTCAAGCCCTACATTTGATATAAATATTTGTAATCCACCATTTTATTGCGGCGGCCATTTTGGATTAACAACAATATAGACATATATATATAACAACAAGATAGATATATATATATATATATGAAATTTTATTGCAGCTCAATAAGACACTAGGAAGATGGTCAAATTGAGTACTAAGAGCACATACGGCTTGTTAAATAAAAGTTTGTTAACTATTTATAACACACAGCAGGGTAAGCAAAGGGAACCTAGTGTTAAGGCGGAGAGTCTTTCCCCCCTTTCCATCGAATTTTGGAGGCACTGCGCGTTGAGTCGCAGTGAAGGAATGGAAATATAATTATAAATAAATCTATAATTATAATCTCAAAATATATGTGTTACATAGGTACATACAAAGCTTTCGTTAATTATCTTTTTAAATTTTATTGTAAATTTGTAAAACAATATTAGTTTGTATACACCTCCCGTATATAACATGCTAGACAGACGAAATCAATTATTAGAAAACCCCGTCCCGTAACTTTCAGCACATTGCATAGCGGCATTCAACGCCGCACTTTGTATGTCATGGAGGGGAATTCAAAATAGCTTATCTCGTGAGTGGGGGTCGAACCCACAACTATCGCGTTTATACCTAGATACTGCTGCCCAGTAGATAGATATTAGAGACACAATAAACTTACTATTAATTTGAGGCCAGTCGTGGCGCAGGGGCACAAAGTTTGACTGTAAAATCGACTGGATGTGGGTTCGATCCCCACTCGAGAAAAAAAAAAAAAAATTACATTTATATTTTAATTTCTTCGCTCTAATGTCGAGGCAGAGGGGGCAAAATGTCAACACGTAATGCCTCCAGAACGGCGGAAAGTGGGGAACGGAGTGTCTTAACACTAGGTTCCCTTTGCCTACCCTGCTGTGTGCGGGATACAGCGTGAAACAAATTTATTTTTCAATAAACTTACAATTCGGAGAACTGTCAACTTCACTGCTTCGTGTAATTAAGGTAAGAAGGACATAGTAAAATTAGTATCAAGACACTCACTAGATTTTCGTCTAAATTCGAGAAATTGCGTGTCGAATAGCTGAGCTTAACGCTGCATTTTATCATGCCAAAGTTTAAGAACTATCACTAATATTGATATTGATATATTGATTATTATTAGAATATTTCAAAATTCTATTCTACTGCAATATTCTTTAAAGTAAAAACCGTTGGCCGTGCGATTCTATTACTTCATTTGACATAATTGACCTTTGTGCGAGACTCGAATCGTTTTCCATTGTATTCTATTTATTTCTATGTATAAATAAAAACTGAATTAGTTATATTTTTTATTTTGACATAAAATAAAAATATTATTTAATAACTATTGAGAAACAGAGTGTCTCAACACAAGGTTCCTTCGGCCTATCTTGCTACGAGCGGGATACAGCGTGAAGCTAAAATGTATAGTAAGAAATTTCAAAAAAGGAGAGATATAAAGAAATATGTAAAGAATATAATTAGGATGAAACTATCATACATCAATTACAATATACTTATCACATACATACATATAATATAACATACGAGCTCTACGCCAGTAGCATTACGATCGTCGCGTGAGACGCACGTCGATGCGGTTGCGGTAGCTCTGAAAGTTAGTGAATACGTAATTAAATTCAAATTGTGTGTATAACTGTTTAGTTTTTTTGTGAAATTTGTATTTTTGTTTGTTGCGGTAAGTGTCTATTTTTTTGTAATTATTCATCAGATAAAATAAAAACTTTATTTTTTTTAATATAATATTTTTTAGGATTTTTTAAAATTATCTCGGTATATTTTTATTTCATGAATGATTCATAATTAAACAATCGATAAATATATAAAATAAATTAAAATTAAAAATATATTATATAGAGACGCTTTCTATATAATATATTTTTATATTCAAAGTGGTAAACGTTTTCGACTAATAATTATTTATATTATTCTAGGTTGTAATTTATCAATCCTTCAATCTTCATTTAAAATGTTCTAATAAATATATATATTTATTTGGTTACAAATGTTCAAAAATACAGTTTTTAAGCGCGCTTTCTCCAGTATAAAACCCTGCCTAGTATTAAAACGTTCAGTTCCAAATTTTCCACCGTATTCTCAAATTATGTTAAGTGACAGAACGCCGCGCTTCGTCTACCAGAGTGAGGAAATAAATAAATTAAAATAATAATTTAAATATTTATGACACTTCACTAATTTTGTCATACTTAAAGAATATCTTGAATACAACACACCTTACAAGCATTTAGAATTGATTTATTTAATGAATAAAGTTAAAACTAAAAGGCTTACGCGGCCGAAACATTACGTATCGCGGTGAACTTAATATCGCATATTACATATTATCCATTCTCTTAAGTGGAAAGCCCACACTGACCGACGACTCTTTCTTATATAGGATATATTTGCATATGTTTATATGTTTTATGCACCTTCGAAAGTTAAACAGTAAGAATCTAATGAAGAAGAATAGGAATTTGTTGGAGTAACCTGACCCTACTTTTTGTGAGAACTTATTTTTAAAATGTTTTTAGCATGAAAGTGTTATTCTACAAGAAGGAAAAAAAAGTTTTTTGGAAAACGCATAAATAATTTCACGAAGCGGGACTTGGTTTTTTTGCTTGCAACTGTCCAAGCACTCTGAACTAAGCCGTACGTTCTTTCTTATTCTTTATACATTTATTCGTTATATATGTACGTAGTATGGCTTAAAAATTTTGGGAGTGTAGATTTAAAGTCAATTTTACGTTCTTAGTTCCTATAATTATAATAAATCGAGTTGTTACATATATTCGTTGCAAAGTTATAAAATAATATTATAAACAGATTACTTTTTTTCAATATTATATAGCTATAGCATATTTTGTAAAGAATTAAGCATTTATAATTTAACATCTAAGTAAGACCTAAACAAATCCGAATATTTTTTTTGACTTGAATAATCCTAACATTGATATTATAAAAGAACAGTTAACTAGAGAGCAAAAACACAGCAAGTTTCTCCAGGAAATTTGACTCCCGTTCCCAAATATAAATATTATTGTTCGGGTAACCGCAAAATTAATTTAATTATATGTTAATATTATTCAAGTCGATGCAAATAAGCGATAGCTGTTTGAAGCGTCCATTCCACTCCCGACATAGATAGACAATAAGGAAAGCCAAAATGCAAATGGAGATCATGATTATACGAATGACTTATATTGGATGATGGGAAGGCAGAAATGAAGAATACCATTCTGTTACTACGTTTTATATGTTATTTAGTTGAAGCGAGTGTTTTGGGTTCAGTACCCACTACACGATAACGCGAAATGTGATAGTTGAGCGATCAGATATCAGTGCAAACGTGGTAGAAAAAATCTCGTAAACAGAATAATATCTAGATATAAACAAATAAATTTGGCGGCCAGTCGTGGCGCAGTGGTACTGGGTGTGACTGTAAAATCGACTGGTTGTGGGTTCGATCCCAACTCGAGGAGATGAA
>DVQK01000555.1:0-10806 GCA_018231685.1 Heliconius clysonymus
AGATCGCTTATAGCGATAAGGCCGCCTGCTGTGCATTTTCTTATGTAAATTATTTCTCTTTTACTTCTTTTTATTTTGTGGTATACAATAAAGTATTTTTATTATTATTATTATTATGATATCGACTGAACTATCGTGCCGGAAAATTTGATTACCTATAGAGCTACCGCTTATTCTAGTTCTAATTTGATTGATTGTTCTACTGCATTATGAAATATATTTCGTAATACGTTAGTTTTACCACATTTTTAACTTAACTTGTAGGTCTTTGTGAGTTTAATATGAAAAATACGTAAGACATTTTGTTTGTAAAATTTTGGATTTTCATAATAAATAACTTCCAGTGTAGTTAAGGCTATCGTGGCGAATTTTGATATCGTCTGAGTGTTAATGCAATGGTTTTGGCTTCGATCCCGACCTGGAGGAATAAATTATTTAATACCCCTACTATATACGGTATTAATCCTGAAGAATACATATGTGCCTCTACAAGAGATTACATTAAGTTATTGTTGAATGGCAGTAACCAAGACCATAGAGTCAATCAGAGACCATAGAGTGCATCATAAGTATTAATTCTATTAAGTTAGATATAAAATCAAGACGACTTGAGTGATCTATCACTTGGACCACGTACCTAATAGTTATGTAGTCAAATATGAAGCTTTTTTTTTATGGAAAAAGACAAGGCAAACCAGCGTACGGGTCACCTGATGGTAAGTGATCACCGCCGCCCACGACCCCGTGCAACGCCAGAGGAGCTACGGGTGCATTGCCGGCCGACTAGGTGCGGTGCCGGAAGCTTAAGTAATAAAACTATATAAAAAATATTACCTACATATAGAAAGGCTTACAACTCGCAAATGATGAAATTGTACAGACAGACCACTCTGATATATCTTAATTACTTGTTAATAAGTACCGAACAATTATAAATATTTAATATGTTTTTGAAATTAAGTGGTTTACGTAAATAAATATAAAATTAAAATTACTGTTTTATTACCATTCTGTTCGTGTTCTATATAATATTTTAATTGCTTATTATAACAAAAAATTTTGTCTGAATCAGAGTTACGGATGTGACTGGCAATGAATATAATAATTAGGAGGAATACTACCTTCACGCTGTATCCCGCACGTAGTAGGGTAGGGTAGAGGGAACTTAAGAACCTAGCGTTAAACAAGCCCATTAGGACACTGCCCTTTAGTATTGGATAATTACTGTTATAGATATTTTAGTAATTTTTTAAAGAATTTGTTATTGATAGTTTTTTTTTTACATTCTTGAAGCAGTGCCAGTTTCTTCTTACTCATTGCTACAAGTCACAGGAAGCCTCATTTAGATTTCGCCCATATTTATATGATATGAGATATCCAGAAATTTTATATCGGATTCCATTCGATTTATATAGTATTTTATATATATAGCTCAACCTAATATTTTATTAAAAATAAGAACATTTTGATTAACTTGAAATAAAATTTTATATATAATTTTAATATTACCTAGGCCCATACGTAATATACTAACTGATCTGAATGTTCAGAGCATTGGAAATCGCAGAATCTTCATGCCTATTACTAAAATATCCGGAAAATCTACTGCGATCGTAACGCTTGGCCAGTGAGTGCTATTATGACCATGTAAGAATAATGCTATAATTTTATATAGCACAGTGCAATGAAAAAAATATTGTGTATTGTTTATAAGTTTTAGCCAGGCCAGTCGTGGCGCAGGGTTAACTTGCAAGTGTGTAACTGTAAATGCGACAGGTTGTGAGTTCGATACCCATTCGAGCAAATGAAATATTTAACATTATATTAAGAAATATTAAATATTTTATTTCCTTGCTCTGGTGACCCCAGGTAAAGCACGGTGTTTAGATCCGCCACTCAACACGCAACGCCTCCAAGAAAAAGCCTTCAAGAATTTAGCGGAGAGTGGGAAACGGAATAGTCCCAATGGGAACAGAGTGTCTACATGTTTACAGGTGTCCTCTGCCTACCCCCGTATATGCGTGATACAGCGTGAACTTAAGAAACTAAATAGCCTTTTACTATATTTCTTTATATAATCGAATGTATTGATTTGGTCGCTTTTTTAGTGATGTTGATACGTAAATTATTAATATTGAGACCAGCCGGAGTCTCCAGGCTCTAGTTAATTGTATGTTATTCCAACTTTAACAAAATTTAAACAAAATATTGTTTAATAGTATTGAGCTGGTGATTTTTTGGCACTCGACCTACGCGAGCCAGCACTTGGAGGGGCGTGTCGAACTCATTGCAGTGCGTACGTAATTTCACCTCAAAAAATGTCTGTGTTTGTACCGAATGAGACACATCCATATTTAATAATCTTTGGCGTTTGACAGGACATAGATACTTTAAAAATATATTTTTATCTTCACTTTATATCCTGCATATAGATAGGTAGAGGGATCGAACCTAATGTTAAGGCACTCCGTTCCACACTATCCGCCCAATTTTCAAGACATTGCATGTTGAGTGGCGGACGCCGCGCTTTGTCTTGTTACCAGAGTTAGTAAATCAAAATTTCATTGATCCGAATGGCAATCCAGGACACCGCGCTTATAGTTGTCACGCCACGCTATGCCGCTGCGCCCCGACGACTTATACTATTTTTTCTTTGCTGTTGATAGATATTTAAAGATATTTATATAATAACTACGTAGGCTCTCTTCATGATAAAATACAATATCTCAAGAAACGGTTTCAATGCTTCTACGGGTAGTAATTATTCGAATATATACAAATCGGACTATACATTTTTTATTTATTACTATAATCCATATCAAAAAGAGAAAATAAATTCAAATAACAATAATTTAAAATTAATTTTAAATAAATTCAAATAACAATAATTTCAATACAATATATTTTATTTTCTAATTGCGTTCAACTTTTGATATATTTGACTTTTATTAGTTTTTTTACGATTTTACGTAATAAACTATTTAAATCGTGTACAAAAGTAGTATCTATACGCAGCAAGTAGAGCAACTAGCGCGAATGATTCGAGATGAACACGCAGATGCGTCACACCGTATCGGTTCACTTTGATTTTTATTTACAAAAGAATTTTAGTTTTAATATTTTGTAACATAAAGCTCATTTTGGTGTGAACATCGATGGTTTTGCTCAATTGGAATTTTTATATAACCCGTTTTCATAATATCGTTGCGACATCGCAATAGTTTTGTTATTTAAGTGAAAATTATTGCTATTATTTTTCATTATTTATTTATTTGTAAAATCTTTTATATTTTTTTATTTAAGCCTTCGTGGCACAGCAACACAGCGTCCGACTGTAAGTGAACACGAAGGTTGTGGGGTCGAATCCCACTCGATGAAAAGACAAAGTGCAGCGTTGATTTCCGCCACTCAACAGACAATGTCCCGAATGTTGGGCGCTGTATGAAAAGCGGAGTTTCTTATCACTAAGTTAGCTCTTGGCTGGTATGTTATATACGGGATACAGCATAATGTTAGTAAGTAATAGTAATAATATTACTATTACTACATAGAAAAATAAAAAACAAAAAAATGGTATTTAAGCACTTTTAATAAATATTACTGATATTAAAATGGTGGTTAAAATATACCATACTCAGGAAAGATTAATAATGAAGCGAGAAACTGGTTAGTTGGCTATTTCCACTAACTTTAAATTTAAGCCAGCAACTAAACTAAAGTAGTATTGAGTTTTTCAAAACGGGTCTCGAGGATCAGTTCGTTATGCAATAATAAATTTCTCAGTTTACGATCGAAAGTGTTTTAGATATCTTCACATGTGACGTCCGATCCACTTGTTGTTGCCGCGCGAGTAACCATTATTTGCCTATTTATTCTTAGTAGCTTTGTAATGTAAGATATTAATTTTTTTAAGCTTCACACAGGCAGGGTAGCCATTGAACTTCGTATTAAGACACTTTCCTTCCCATTTATACACTTACGTTCCTCAGTTTCCGCCGAATCCTGGAGGAATTGCGTGCTGAGTGGCGGAACTCAACGCCGCGCTTTACGTCGTTACCATAACGAAGAAATGAAAATATAAGACATTTAATTCCCTCGAGTGGGAATCGAATCAACAACCCGTCACGTTTACAGTCGTACGTGCGCCACGACTGTCCTCAAACTGGACCGGATTAAATTCAAATTTAATTTACATTTATGTAAAATGAAGATACTTTAGATTTTTACCTATTCACTTACCCTGCTATATGCGGGATACAGCGTGAAACTGGAAAAAATGCATATAAATAATAAAACTAAAGACCTCTATCCACTATCTATCCACAGCTCAGCAAATGCAAAGAAATGGGAAGTCGAGCTGGCCACCCTCAAGAGCAATAATCTACGGCTCACGGCCGCGCTGCAGGAGAGCACCGCCAACGTGGACGAGTGGAAGCGGCAGCTGCACCAGTACCGGGAGGAGGTGGCGCGCGCCCGGCACTACGCCACGGGGAAAGGTTCTTACTTTATTGATAGTAGGTAGAGAGATCTTAGTGTTGAGTCACTTAGTAACTTGTAAAGAGTTACAATTTCCGGGTCACTGCTGTCGTGCCATAGACGAGGGGAAGCGATAGACAGTACGGTCGAGGAGTCGTGGTCGTCCTGTATATGGATCTTTAAGTTAAGTTCTAAGTTATCTGTATATGGATTTTTTTTAATTTAGATTTTTTTTGCCGAATGAACAACGCACAAAAGTTCGGAAAGTCTAACTTAAGGGCGGCCACGATTCGTCGACCGTACTGTACGCTACAAAGAAACATGATCTAGCGCTAGCACATTTTGCTGTGAGTAATTGTTGTTGAAACCCGAAAGCTCATGTCTAATTAGATAAAAAGTTAAAATAATCAGTCCTTACAATGTTAGTCACTAGTCAGTCCGTTTCTTTTCAATAAAAGTTTAAAGTAAATATCTATAATTCGCTTTAACTGTTTCATAGTATGTTCCTCCTAAGTAATGTCAGCCTAAATGACAATCAATAGCAAGCTACTAGAATTTTTTACTAACTTAAACCTTTAAGTAATTAATTGTTTGTAGAATAGAATAAACAAACAATAATAATAATATTTGATCAGATGTTTACTCCTTACTTATGTAAGTCGTGAGACATTAATCTTCAACAAGAGCTTACATATACCCAGGAAGTTTAGTTTTATAACTTTACAAGAGATTAATGAAATATAACAATTGTTGTAAGGTAACAAGTAGGTATATTATTATGTTTTATTACTTTTTTATGTATGTATTAGAGAACAGTTGGGGCGCAGGAACACAAGATTGCGGCTGTGCGCAGCTTGTGTTTGTTTCGCCACTCGATATTCATTGTCTCCAGAATTCAGCGAAAATTTGGAGAGCGTAAGAGTCTTAATGGAACGGAGTATCTTACAACTAGATTCCAAGGTTCCCATTGTAATTTGATGTTTCCCAGTTATGTGCGGGATACAATCATGAAAGAGTTTGATAGCGTTATAACCAAATCGTTTACTAAACAATACTGCTTTGTTCTTAAGTGGTTGATAGATAACGAACAGAAACTAATTAAAATTAATTAAAATTTTGCATGTAGGTAGGTATTTAAGGAAGTGTGGGGGAGCACTAAGAGAGGATTAATGGAAATTCCTATGGGAACGGTATAAAAATAATTTTTCTATTTTACATTTTGATGTCCACGCAAATTAACCTAACCTACTAATTTTAAGAAAAGTTTGTTATTTAGTCATATATGAATCGATTTTGATCTTGGTGATGCGGTTCTTGTTTTATATAAAGGTAGACGTGTAAAAAATTTGTAGTAGGAGGCGGAAATCATAACAGCATTTTTTCTTATGAGTGCGGAGAAATGAAAGTAATTTAGTCATTTAATAGCTTTGTTTCTTATTTCTCCAAAAATTAAATATAAATAACTATCATTTTCAGGCGGCGATGCGAACGAAGTAGAGCAACTGCGACAGCGCGTGGCGCAACTTGAAGCCGAATTGGCCCAAAAGAATGAAGAACTCGCTCAGATCACTAAGTCGAAGAAAAGTGAACAGGTACGTTGAAATACGAAATTTAATTATTAGTAAATTCTCACTTTGGAAGATAATAATTGTTGTATATTTTTTTTTTACTTTTTTTAAATTTTATACTACAGGCACAGAAAACCTAGTGTTAAGGCACTTCAGTCTCCACTTTTTACCAAAATTTCGAGACATTATGTGTTGAGTGACAAAACTCAAAAGAAACTTTGTCTAGTGACAAAGCTAAAAAATGAGAATAATTCATTCTCCCGGTTGGGAATCCGCAACGGTCGTGATGTAGTGTACTGTGCCGCTGCGCTAAAATGATGTTTTAACAGAGCTACTGTGTACCACCATCTTGGCGTAGTGGCACAGCGTGGTAACAATATTTTTGGCTATAATGCGGCGCTTGGGTTGCTAGTAATTAATCATAATATTGTTTATTTCTAGGATGCAGAAGCAAAACTAGCTCAAAGTCAGTTGGAGCTAGCGCTCGCGGCGCAGGACGGACAGCGGCAGGTCATACAAGCGTTAAATGACCAACTGTCGCGGCAGATTGATGAATTGGTATGGTATTTTTTTTAGCTTCACGCTGTATCCCGCATATAGCAGAGTATGCAGAGGGTACCTGGACTTCTAGTGTTATGGCACTTCATTGTCGTTCCATCGAATTAAATAAGATTTTTTTTATATAAAATCAATTTATTTTAAATAAAACCTATTTTAAAGCATTTTTTTTTCTACTAACAGTCGAACATTCATCGTGAGATAAACACAGCGCTGCAAACATGAGAGCGGCGTTTACCACTGCTGCTACGCGAGCGACACTAACCACAAACAACTAGGTAATGTTGCAAAATATCGATTATATTGTGTGGAAAACATCGATTTTCTTGTGTTTGATGATTATTGATTTTCTTAAATTTAAGTTAATATGGATTACAGTATAATTAATACCGATTATACCGACACCGACCGACATAAATATCAATTACAATTAAATTATTAAATAATTTTATTTTCTATAGACACTTCTTAGTTTATTTCAATTAATCATATTGATCCATTAAATAATTGTACTTTTCAAGAATTTTAACACTTAAATTATCTGTTATTAACATATTGTATGAATGTGTAGTCCATGTTAATTATACGCGATAGAATTCTTTAAAGTAGTTTTGTTTAATATAATTGTTACAATGCGACAAGAGAAATATATAAAAATAATTTTTTTTTTAGATATTTCAATACAAATAATCGATATTTGATATCACAATAATAAAATATGCAACAGTAGCAGTTTAAAATATTTCTATATATTATAATATTATTTATATTTATATGTATACTTTTGTTTATTATTGTATTAAAATGAAAATAACAGTTTAACTTTGTCGACTTTTTCGTTAAATGGCTTAATTTAATGAAGTCTATTTAATATCTCGATTAATTTAATCGAATATAATTAAACCTTGACGATTGTTTTGTCAATTATTAAACTTATTGTTTTATTTAAAAGAAACTAATAGTGTGTTAATAATTTTCATAAAAAGCGAAAATGTATGTATTTAAAGTGTTGATATTTTTTTATATTAAACCAAATTAAATGTTGATTGACATTCAATAGATTGACAATTTGATCAATCATTTAGCTTCTTTTTGATTATTTTTTCTGTTTTGTAAAAAAAATATAAGGTCACTCTAAATATTACAACTATTAAAAAAATAGTTTCTCTCTCTTAAGTCTCGAATTTGTCTATAAATAAATTAAATAGATAATTGTATGGCCCACCGTTTTTTTAATTCGTTCCTTTGTATAAAGTGGCCATTATAATATTTGTTTTATATACTTTATAGGTTTCGTTATTGTTACTCAATTGGCTTACTAGGTAGCTATTAAGAAATTATTAGTCACTAATAGAAATATCAATTAGGATTTAACTAACATTAAAATGGTATGACATACGTTTAGATAGATTTAATGTCAGTTAAATGCTAATTAACATCTCTGAGTGTAATTAAGAATAATTTAAATATGTTCATAGTTCTATCTGTTAATAATATAGACATGCACTAACTATAGTAGTTTTGCATTTTGCCATACAAAGTGTCATGACACACTCTGTTGCATACTATTTTCAATATACATACATACAAAGTTCCCGAGTTTTGCTATATATAATTTTACTTGGTGGCTATATAGCTTAAGTTTTTATGCCCACCTGTGTAAATAAATGCCAAAAATTTATTAAAAAAGTTATAGTTATATATGTACCTACTACTGTTTGCACGTAGTATAATTCGTTTCAAATGTTTTTCGCTCGGTCTTAAGAGTGTTGGGTGTTGTGTAGGGTTATTTATATATGTATGTATACATAAAAGTCATTGTAACGCCAAATCAAAGTAAATTATTTGATTTATTTAAAATACACCTTAATGATATCGATATTTAATACTCATATATCGATTTTGAAATCGATTATAAAGCTCTAATCTAATGAGTTTCAATTGTGTAAGTAGATAGATTATAAAATTTAAAAATCTCTTAAATAATCCTTCCTAATATAAATAAATATGCGATATAACATATTAAATTATGATATTATTAATAACATTTAGTCGTATGTTTTTTTTTAATATTATTAATAAGTTACTTTGATTAGGCGTTACTTGTTTACTATTTAATAAGAGAATGTTGAATTTTACTATTTCAATTGTATTTGGATTGAACTTTTTGGGAAAGATAGTTAAGATTATTAAGTAAATATAAGTGTTTATAACTGTAACACTATGATTCCTTGAAACTCGATCTGTATTGCATTTCTACATGTTAATTTTATTGATATTATTTTCTGTATACATTATTTCCAGTGTGGTGCTTTTATGTTTCTAATCATAACATTTCTTTACATGATTATTAAATATGGATTTTGTCTGAAACACTGATTCAAAACGTGCGATACGTTGCGATTAATCGATTTTAGAATAACATAAATCCACCACAGAGTATAAAAGTATTTAGTATTTCAATTTTCATATAATATATAGTATATAAATATATTTAGGATAGATGTGCATATATTACAAATTTTCCACTCGAAATATTTTAGTGAAGTTAGTGATTCTTAATTGTATAAATTATTCCCTAGTCTTAAGAATAACTAATCATCACTCTGTCCGTCTATGAATTCCCGGTTACTAGACATTTTTTTTTCTCGAATATATTTAGTTTTTTTTTAAATTATTATTTTATCGAAACCCTGTATTGCATAGACCCCTTAGCAATTTAGTTAAAATTCCACAGATAATAATTACAATTTTGATTTATTATTATTTTCTAGTTATAAACCAATTCTCGTAAACTAGTGCAATATTATTAATATATTTATATTTTAATATATTTTCCCATATTATTAATCAATTAGATTATTATCTGTGGTATTTAAAAATGGAAACAAAATGATATCATACAAAAAGGCTGAGGACACAATTTTTAAAATATACAATGTCTTCTTAACAGGGTACTTTTATTTACTGTTGTGTGTTTTTAATAGTGTTGTTGTTCGATTTCTACAGAAAAACAAAAATTAAAATTTCACGTAGTTTCGGCAGTTTGTTGAAAAGTTTTCTTATACAAAACTTATTGTATTATCACAGAACATGTATTATAAATAGAATTGCATTGAAACGTCAGTAATTGACATTAGAAGTCAATGATAATGACGTTTTACATTTGAAATTAATTTAATCATTAAAATAATTGTGTACATAATATAAACTTTCAGAATGTATCTTTTTTTGTTTTTTTTTTTATATTTTAATGTATTAAATGTTGTTATATTTTCTAGATACATGATAAGCTATCTTTTTATATGACTATCAGTTCGTGTGCGTGTCCGTTAATTTGTAATGGGGAAATGAAATGTACTATTGTAATTTTTTTTTGCAAAACATGATTAGTATTAGTTAAAATGAATTTTAACATTAAAAAGTATATCTTCAATGACAATTTACATTGAATCCGCCGTGACGTAGTGTGTACGTGTGTGCGCTGTGAGTTCAACTCCATTGGGTGATATAATTATAATTTCCTCGCCCTCACCACCTAGTTCTTCAACTCAACACGTAATATCTTGCAAATTAATCAATACGTGTCGAATGTAACATTTTATGTTTCCCGCTGCCTACCCTACTATGTGCGGTAGAATGTGCGAAACTGATTTTTTTAAAGTAAATAATTGATATTTTATATTATATTAATTAATACAAATATTTGTGCCTAATGGGCCCAATCTACCCCATTTCACTATATCATAGGCACGCTCATATTCATTATCTGTGTCTATATGCAATGTATGTTCTGTGCCACTTAGCCTGTACCATATATAATAAATAACCTTAACCTAAAATAAATAAAAGTAAGTTAATAACAGTAATGTTACTTTATAAAGTTGTTACGCATAGACACTGTAAACAACTTTACTTGTTAGATTGAATAGATAAGGGGCCAAGTATAAATTACGTCATACATTAAGGGTTAATTAAAGAACGGGTTCTATATTTCGTCATATCACATTTCAATATATATAATATAATATATAAACACAATTTCGGAATTGCCGTTTTAACTTAAATATTCTATGTATAAAAATAGGAATGAAATAGGAAAATGGCCGTTGTGGCGAAGCGGAACATAATCTAACTTCCCATTTTTTTAATTAATTATTTATAAAATATTAGAATTTCCTCGCTCTTATAACAAGACAAAGCG
>DVQK01000556.1:0-10805 GCA_018231685.1 Heliconius clysonymus
GTTCAAAAAATGAAGCATGTAACTTCTTATTTTGAATAAAATTATTTGACTTTGATACTATGAAGGCTATAATAAATCGATTTTAGTGATAAAGCCATGGCACATTTGTTTATCTTTAAATTAAAGTAATAAACTGTACTTTTTTTTACTATTTGTGCAATAAAGTATTATATTATTATTATTATTATTATTATTATACCATAATCTCCCCGCCTACCCTTCTAAATGCGGAAGTTTTATAAGGCTAAAAACAAACGTATAATAATTTCAAATGATTATTTACGTTTAAATGCATCTATATGTGTAGAGGAAGTGGCAATCATCACTTTTTGCTATTTTCACTTTGAGAGTCGATACACGTCCGATGACGCTTAATGCCTTTCATTGTCTTCTACTACATTGTCTTTTACAGGTATTAACTATACTCGCTAGCGATGTTAAGTACGAAAATAAATGATAATTAAGAATTTCGTCAAATAATTGCATTAGGTTTTCGTGGCGCTACAGCATAGGTTCGATTCCCACGATTTATTTTTATTTTCTTAGCTCTAGTAATAAGATAAAACGCGCCGTTGAATTAAATAAAATAAGTAATAAAAATATGTTGAGTTCAGTAGAAGTCGGTAAATGGAGTGACTTGCACTAAGTTCCTTCTATCTTTTTCGCTTTTTGTGGGATTGTAGCGTGAAGCTAAATAAATTAATAATAATTGTTTATATTATTTATTTAAATTTTCTGATTTAACTTATTGATTCTAATTTCGCCACCTAAATTTCTTAATCAAGAATTGAGTTAAAAGGTTAAACGTTGCTTAGTGAAGGTTCTATCCGTCTTAATATTCTCGTACCTACTAAACCGATATGTTGACATATTTAATAACAATATTTATTATATATTACATAAATCATCATAATTACAAGATACCATACGAACCGCGTTGAAACGACAGTTGTAATAGTAAACTTAAATAATTCAACACACCGATTCATAGTTACCAATTTGTGTACAAACTAATACAGTCATTATGCCAATGTTTATAAAGTTTTAATTTGAATGTCAATGTGCATCTGCATCTAGTTCATACTAGGTAAGTCAATTTATTAAGCTTCAACGTGATATGATTTCACAAACAGCTTTCTCGTTTTAAAGGTGGTCGATTTTATAGTAGTATAATATCACATTTTTTAAATAACCTTTTTAATGGTATTATATTTTTATGTCATTACTCAAAATTCAAAAAGTGCGAAATATTTGCACTCTTTGAATAGAATTGACCCAACTAATCTAATCTTTTTTGCTATTTGTGAAAACTCACATTGCATAGTTCTTCAAAATGACGCTAGAATAGCTAAAGTTTAAAAGATATATGGAGTGATTTTTGACTAGATTCTTTGTAAACCACTCGCGTGTACCAGTAGTGTGATCATTTTCATATTATTTTATTTGTATTGTGTTTAAACAATTTTCTTAAAAGAATCATGTATGTATATGAGAACGAACTGTTTATAATTATTTCTCACTCGTTTATTTATCACAGAGAGGCAGAGGGAGTCCATAATCCATAGGAGTGGCGGAACTTACCATAGCAAAGAAATATTAACATTTTTTATTCCCTCGAGGGGAAGTCGAACCACAATCGTCTCGTTTACAGACGTTGGGCGCTAGGATGGCCTCAAAAATAAGGTAATTTTCTTATAATACAATATTGAGAATTGGCAAATATTTTCAATAGCTAACCACAATTCTATCAGGCAACTGTGCCACTACACCGTCCATCATAAGTTTTCTTAACCTTTTAAAAAAAGCAATAAATGTGCACACTTGATTGGTATTCATGTCGCTTTTTGTGCAGTCTAACGTCCGGTCACTATATTCGCATAGCCTCCCTACAGTGTAAGCCTTTGTTGTATATGAACGTGTAACATAGAACAAGAAATGGAAATTGTATTTTATTCAATTTCATAAATATATTATTGAGGCTAGTAGCGCGGCGTTGAGTTCCGCCACTCAACATGCAATGCCTCCAGATTTCAAAAATTTCATTTTCATTTTATCGCTCTGGTAATAAAACAAAGAGGGAAATAGAGTATTTGAACACAATTTTTTCTCTGCTTACCCTACTGTATGCGGGATACAGCGCCATATTCTATTGATTGGGACAAATCACATAAATTAGCAAATATAACTAAATATTATAAAAATCAAAACCGGACTCGAGCTTTTTCTGAAATTTAGGCTTAGCTTAGCCAGAGCCCTTTTATCTGATACAAAATACAATTTTTTCCCCCTTTTAAGATTATTATTTTTTAAGATTTAACCACAAATGTATAGTTTTCAGATTTTTTCCTGAACTAGTAGGTACTACCTGAAGATGCTAGCTACCAAATTTGAAGATTTTAGGTTACCCGGTAGTACTCTATTAATTTTTATTCCCTTTATAGTATCAAAATACATTATATAAACGGCCATAGCTTTTTTTTTAAAAGTAAATGTAGAAATATCTTTTTTATCTTTAAATCATGGGTCGGTAGATCTACGTATATGGTTTGAATTTCAACTCGATATCTCCAAGCGTTCCTGAGATAAAGGCTCTTGACAGACGAAATATAAATAAAAAATAAATTTATATAATTTTACAACTTTACCATTTCTATTGAATGTTCTTAGTCGGTCTAGCCACGTGGTCCTCTCTATATGTGCCTGTGTGGTGTACGTAGCAGTTATTGATTGTCGTTTAAAGCTTAAGCTTGGATTGCACTGAATGCAATTAAATTACACTATTACAGTTTTTTTATAATAAAGCATTATAGATTTTGCGATGCGAGACGTAGACTACAAGAGCGATGTAGAAAATGAATCTACAAAAACATACTTTTCACCCAAGTTGAGATGTTGCCTGTAGAAGAACTCAACGCCGCCCTTTTTTCTGTCTGAGGGGGGATGAAAATAATTAAAATATCATTATTCCCCCGAGTGGAGATTGAACCCTATAACCGTTGCTATACTTAGAAACTGTTCCACTGTGCCACGATATTGCGGCTAAAATCCAAGGCTTAAAATAAGTAATTGAACAAAATCTTTAAAATCATGATATTCTGAACGCCTATCTTTAGATATATAGTTTAAATACATACGAGTCGTATTTAAATTGTTATTTATTTTTTTATATTCTTCTGAAAGGGTATCTTTTATACTCATATGAAGTCTAGCCGATATAAACCGTGATAAAGTGTAACGCGTCAATAAAATATAAGTTAAATGCTTTCTTCTCTAAAATAATAAAGATTTTTAGATTTTCCTGTGGACTGTTTTGATGGTAATATAAAATAAATGTAGAGGTTACATATAATATTATGTTTAAAAAAAATCTGCTTCACACTGTGGGATACAGTCAGGATACAGTACAGCAGGGAAGCAGAGGGAACCTAGTATTAGGACACTCCGTTCTTCACTTTCAGCCGAATTCTGGAGGCATGGAGTGTTGAGTGGCGGAACTCGCGCGCCGCGCTTTGCCTCGACACCAGAGCGAAGAAATTTAAATATAAATGTAAATAAATATTTCATTTCCAAGGAAATAAAATATTTATTTACACTGTACGATACCTATTGTGGGTACGATCCCCACAACTAGTTGCGTTTACAATCACTGACTTGTGCCCATGCCCTACGATCAGCCTCATATATGTGGTTAAAATGTTAAAAAACTATAAAAAAATAGTTAAAAAAATAGAATATCATCTATAAACAGTATTTAGGTATTTTTAAAGAAAATATTTGTCTTAGGCAATCGTTATAAATCTGAATATCACTGAGAAGAACATATTTTATAATAGAAATAATTAACGAAAAAAAGTACAAAGTGACAAAATACAAGTTAGCAATTTATATCACGGAAAGTTACAAACAATATTATCAAACAGTTATATATAAAGTAAACCAAAAATGTTTTACACGAACACATTTACATTCACAATATCACAATATAAAACGAAAAAAAAATTGTAGAAAGGCGTCCTAAATGCCAAGTTTATCAACAAGTAACGGAAACGATTATAGTAATAATTCTCATTATAATAAAGGCCATAATCCACTAAACTTTATAAATCCTGGTACTTACTGGTACTGAGGTTATATTGTAAGAATAAAAAATATGAAGTTATCTCCTCAGTCTAGACTTTTGTAATACAAAAAGTAGGATAAATTATATCACATCTGTTATTTGTATGCAAATCTTACAATTAAATTTAGTATTTCATAAACACCGGCCAAGTGCGAGTCGGAATCGCGCACGAAGGATTCCGTATTATTATTCTACTATATCTATAAAAACGGCAAAAAAAATATGTATGTAGTATGGGAGTTCCCTAAAATACTGTTTTTTTAGTATTTTTTATAAAAAAAATAGCTTCCCCAGGCTCACAAGTACTCGTGCCTTTTGCCTTTGCCTTTTGTGAGTTCTTCGCTTTCGTCGGAAAATGCTGATTTAAGGCTGTGTTCTATTTTTTCCTTTATGGAAGCCCCCATTGCTCAGCGGATAAAGGTGCCGATTGCACTTCGAGGCGTGGGAGACACTTGCGTGAACATGGATCCTCACATCTTTAGTTCGGAATTTGCACACGTTTGCCTCATGGATTGTCTGTTTTTTAGTATTTTTTGCTATAGCGGCAACAGAAATACATCATCTGCGAAAATGTCAACTTTCTATCTATCACGGTTCATGAGATACAGCATGGTGACAGACGGACAAACAGACGGACGGAGTCTTAGTAGTATTGTAGTAGTCCCCTTACCCTACTAATTTTAAATTGGTCCTAAATATTATGATCCTGTCCTGACGCAGTGGAACGCGATGGTTATAAATTCGATCCTTACTCAAAGGTACTTTCCGATCTATAAAAAAAGTTTGGTGTTCCATTTCGCTAATTTAAACACAATATTATTGATTTGGTCGAGAAGCGTAGAACGGAGTGTTTTTACACTCTGCCTATCATTTTATACGACAAAACCTTAAAGAAAAAAAAACCGCAGTAATATCTTAACAACAATTATAAAACCATGGGCAGGTGAAACTCGAAAGCACTTAGTAAAATACATACAAATTTGGATATAAATTTTGAAAGGCAAGGATATAGCAAACTTAAGGTATACTTTAATTAATATTTAATCAATTTATATCTCAAGAGATTTTGATTAGCATAATATAAGTCAAGGACAATTTTAATAAAGATGATAAATTCGAATGTTTATATAAAATTAAGCATTAGTGACATATTTCTAAATGGAAAATCGAAAGCTTAATTTTAGCTAAATTTCGATACTGACATATACGTTTTTGATCTTAGTATAACACATTAGAGTAAATTAAAAAACAAAAGAAAAATAAATCAGCTTCACGCTGTATTCAGTATGCAGCAGGGTAGCCAGAGGGAACCTAGTGTTAAGACACTCCGTTCCCCACTTTCTGCGGAATTTTTCAGGGCATTGCGTGTTGAGTTTGAGAGTTGAGTCAGAGCGAAGAAATGTAAATATTAATAAATAATAATTAATTCCCTCCAATGCGAATCGAGCGTCGGGAGCCTCACAACCGTCGCGTAATAGTCACACACCTGTGCCCCTGCGCCACGATTATCTAGTAAATAATATATTATTTATAAAATCTTTTTTAAGAAACAAAATTCCTAAAAAAAAATCCGTCATTTTGCTGCGGTGGCCATTTTAGATAACCAATGATATTGATACTTATTTATATTGTAATTTCATTGTCTTCAGAACTGAAGTCGTAATACAAATTTCAGCACAATCGGACGCTTTGAAGTGAGTCTAATTGAGCTTGCTTGAATATTTCACGTACACTAAAATGTCAAGTCAAATAAAACCTACTATATAATATATATAATTAAGACTATTTACGTTAATAAGTTTAAAAAATTGCCGCTATTTATGATAAAAAAAAACAAAATGCTCTATTATTTTTTTTTAAAGGATAGGTACTCTGTTTATAATATTCCTGTCAAATTTTATATAAGTAAATTAGAGAGTGTAAGCGACTAAAACGTGTAAAACAGTGAAATATATTATTAACTATAGAGCATTGTATTGGACTTGTCACCTGCAGATACGCTTCCAAACTTAATATTACTAGTAATCTCAAGCTACAATATCGTTATAACTAAAACACAGAAATTTGGAGGGTTTCGATGAGGCGCGGGTTCAAGTCCTGCTTTGTCAAATATTACCCGGAATTTAAAGAAACACTGCATTGACAAATAGCATAATTTTTTTAAAGTTTAAAATATTATTTTATAACGACACTCAGAATAGAAAAATATTTTAGGAAATCACTCTTAGACAGTCTACAAGAAGATAGGATTCGAGTCCCACTACGTTTAAATTTTTATATACTTTTTAAAATTTTTATATATTTTCTTCAGTGCAAATAAGCACAGAACGAAAAATTATGTAATATGTATATAATAGCTTTCTTGTAGCGTTAACCATCTACTCTCTCTTGTATTGTAACTTTTTTGTCATTCTTTTATCTATCAACGTGAGCAAATGACTTCAGTCAGTTACAAAGTTACTTTAAATTGTATATGTGAAAGGCAGTCTGACTCAAAATTGTCACTTGTTAATGACCCTTAGCGTTAAATTTGACGCATCAGACAATGCCTCGTTAGAAAATACTTTTCACAATCAAGTCTAAGTAAATTGACTTTCGCGGTTTTAATTTATAAAAAATAAACGAAATAGATTTAAGTGATTTTAAATTTAGCGCAAACTATATTTTTTCCAGTCAATGAATCCAAAAATAGTCGGATAGTGGGAAACGAAAGTATTAGAAGGTGTAATGTCACTCAAGTATATGAGTGTACCTACATATATTTGTAGGCCAAAGAAAAAGAATTCGTGGTCTATCGCCCTATACGTAATGTAAATAAAATTATTATAATAATAAAAACAAAAAACCCGATTTCTTAAAAAGAATGAATTGAAAAGTTTGTACTAAATTTTGTAAGAGCTCCAGGCGTGCATAAAAAAGGATATTGTTACCTTGTGATACTGAAATATTTACCAAATTTATAATTTTTTTTAATAATCATATTAGTAATTATTTTTATCTATTTATGTCTTCTTCAAATATACGACAACATAAAAATAAATAACTAATAAAACTACAAAATTCAGTTAAGCTTTGCAATTCACTATGACAAGCTTTGTAAGCTGTAAATTAGCTTTCAACATCGCTTTTCTTTACGTAAATTTAATAGCTGTCACATGCAGTTAGCGAGGTGTTGAAATTGAATATAAGGTTCTTGTTATACTAAAAATAAAAAAGTCATGTTACACTTGTAAATCATCAAAATCACTGGAATAAAGTCTTCATATAATAATTTTAATGGAAATATTAATATAATACTTAAGAAATATTAATATTTAACCGTTTAGGTGATAGTAGTACTGGTCTAGTAATTGGAGATGTTGATCTTTAGAAGGTGAAGTTTACAGTTTCGAGAATTAGTTTGCATATCCAACATATAGTATAAATTACATATTCGTTGAAATATAAATATTAATGCAACCCAGATAGCATATGTTGTATGGAGATAAAAGAAAAATAAGTTTTTATTTTTGACATAAGACTACAGAAGTAGGTACTATATATATATTAGTGAAAGTTTAATTAGACTATATTTCACCACGGATTGTTAATTTAAGAACTATTTAAACATTCTGTTTCTCTGGTGGTTGAATTCTGCCACTCAACACGCAATGCCTCCAGAATTCGGCAGAAAGTGGGGAACGGAGTGTCTTAACACTAGGTTCCGTCTGCCTATCCTGCTGTGTACGGAATACAGCGTGCAGCTGATTAATTTATTATACTATACATGATTTTACTTACCCCAATATGTTGTCCATCTATGAACAATTGCGGGACAAGAATTTGATCACTCTTCATCCTATCTCTAATCTCATCCTGGTACTCAGTGCTCATGAAGACATCCCGTTCCTCATACTTAATCAGCAGGTTCCGTAGTATCTTCTTAACAAGGACACATCTCTGATAAGTGTTGCGAACAATGCCCATCGTAGTTGTGTATAGAACGACTTTGCCGGCATCTTTTTCTTTGTAACTCTGTAAAAAATATAATATTTTTTATTATAGAAGATTCATTATAAGATTTTTTTATTTAATTGTAATAGTCTACACTATATGATGCCTGTAATGCCAATATTCCCATTCAATATAAAGCGATATTTTTAGCTAGATACGAGCACTAATGTGTCGACTTTGCTGCATTTTCTACGAAAGTCGCCGCGTAACCCAAGCCTATAAGGTACTTCCCGTAGACCTACAGTTATGAAATTTGGTATGAAGTAAGAACTTACAATACAAATAAAGTAAAACATCCTAAATGTGAAAATTTTTAAATGATTCATGAAAAAAAATAATACAAATTTATTTTTGTAGTTAATTTCATACAAAATGCGTATAACAAAATGGGCATATGCCTGCAAAGTTAAGTTAGTCAGCTTTTATAAGATTTATAGACCTTAAGTCGATTTTTTTTATTTTTTAAATAGTGACATCCAAAACAATTCTAAAAATATCTTTGTGCTAAATAACCTAATAAGTCCCATAACTTTATTCTTGGCCTTATAATATAAAGCAATGTAACAAGCTCCACTTTAATTAATACAAGTTATATGCAAATTAGTAATAAAAATGAAGGGTAATCCAGATGTCGGGAACCAAAACTATGCCAATTTCAGGGTTTATAGGCCATTATGAGTGGAATCTGAGGCGAGCCGCTAATTGGACGTATCTTGTAATAATATCTTGAGATATTAATTTCTTAAGTAGAAGATGTAACAATGTTGTGTGGTGAATGTTTGTTTTTATTCTGTTCACTCAATTTTTTTTTATATAATGTAAAGAAGCTATTGTGTCGTATTTGAAACGTGATGAATGAAATGAAATAGTTCTCGGTTTTTGTTGTTTTGAGATGGAGATGAGATTTAATTTTTTTGCAGGTCATAACGTAGATGTGTAATTAAAAAAGAATAGGTGTTTTTTTTCGAACTTGAGCTTAATGCTGTTAGCTCTATTGGCTTTTACATCGACTCCAGTTGTAGGGAAGAGGGTACTCTTTGCCTAGAAATTAGAACAAGAATGAAATATAAAACTATCTATGAGTAGATTCATATTTAGCATTACATTATTTTATTAATATTTATATATCAAAAAGATGAATAAAATTCCCGTCTGATCAGAGCCATCTATTACGAAACAAGAACATTAAAATAACTTATATAATCTACAATATTGTAATATTTAGGCAACAGACCTAGCCTCTATTAGTTCAACAGAATAAAAACAGATGGCGTAAATATTTGGACACTACTCCTTGGTTAAGATAACAATATTTAATATCAAGAGAATTGTGGCATAAAATGAAATAAATAAGAAATGTGATCATCGTGGCTCAATGGGACACAAACTGCAAACACGATGGTCGTGGGTTCGATTCCCACTCAGGAGATTGAATATGCGGGTCAAAGTTTGCAACTTAAAAGAACAATCACCAAAAAACCAGCTAAATGCGAGTCAGACTCGCGCACGAAAGATTCCGTACCATTATATAAAAAATATATATTACCTATCTAAAAAAAAAAACACGTGATATACATATGAGAGTTCCCTTTAATATTTATTTTATCTGCTTTTATTATTTATTGTTATAGTGGCAATAGAAAAATGTCTAACTATACATGAGATACAGCATAGTCACAGACAGACGGACGAACAGATAACGGAGTCTTAGTAGAAGAAGTCTTTGTAATAGAGTAAGCTTTTACCCTTTGGGTACGGATCTCTAATACCAAATTTAAGCAATATTATTTTTCAAACTTTTTCACTTATAAATATTATTAATGTGTTGAAATATTATTCAAAAGAACCTAACAAAATATTATACCTGCCTTTCTTAGAATTCTATTGAAACGTTCAAGTCAATTAAAGTACATCCTTATCCAAATCTTTTTTTATACTACCGATACAATTTTTTTGTTAGCTCTGTGGGTCGATTTGCTAAGCAAAAAAAAAACAATTTGATAAAAACTGTTATTTACAATATTTTTTCCTTACTTTATCGTGTGTACTTAACGTTACGCTACAGTATAATATTAGTACATAACATATCAAATGGACCACAGCATCCCACTCACAAGTAAAATGTTGCAGAAAATTAGAAAAGTAGTATATACATATATAAGTATATATAAATAGGTATACTTTTGCAATCGGGTAAAAATAATATACATTAAAGTACATATATATAAAATTTTATATTCTCAAAGGTATCTAAATGGGTCATTTTACATACACAGCCGTCGAAACGCATTTCGTAGAAGTGCAAACCGCACTAATATTTACCAGTGTTGCCGTTGCGTGTTTGCGTAACTTCCTATTTGATACTCTGCGGTTACTTTATGTTACAATAGCTGGATGTATGTAATCTCTGTCATTTCTATCGACAATATAATATCTTGTTTGTTCGAAACCATTGGTTATTGATGAAATAACGTGAAATTTCGTAATGATTATTTTTTTCACGCTCACCTGTAGGTGTATAATATACAGGGTGGAAGCGGCAGCGCTCCATTTACTGAGACTGCATATAGGGTAAAATATTTCAAACACAAAGCAAAAGAAATTAATCAAGGTACCTCAACAGGTTGGACGTAGGAATTTTTTTTCATTTCACGATTTTTATCCAAGCCTTTATTTCGTGTGACGCACACAT
>DVQK01000557.1:0-10801 GCA_018231685.1 Heliconius clysonymus
TGTACTTTTATGTATATGGTATATATGTTCTAAATGTAGAATAGACATAGTATTTCAAAAGTATTATTGTATTTAAAGATACAATTATGGAAACGTTGTTTATTTGAGGCTGTAGTGGTGCAACAGCAAAGTGTTTTACTGTAAACGTCGACGGTTAAGTTCGATTCCCACTAAAAGGAATGAATGTCCTCTTTTCTCACTCTAGTAACAAGACAAAGCGCGGTAATAAGTTTCGCTACTTAACATGTCTCCAAAATTGGGCGGTGCTTGAAGACCAGAGTGCTAACACTAGGTTCCCCTGCTGGGATAGATAGGTTACTTATCCCGTATACAGCGTGAAGCTAAAAAGAACTACTTTAATTCTTTCAGTCTCGTGAACGTCTCAACTCGGTATGTGACTCGTCGGTACTACCTACTTTAGTCGAGTCCCACTGGAGGCAGTTAGAGAAATTGCTCAACGGACATCAAAACTTGGTGGACATTAGAAGACGCATTGCCAAGTCTAAGGAAGAATTGTCACATATATTAAAAGCTAGATTGGAGTAAGTATCATAAATATATTTTTTTCCAGCTTTATGCTAATAGTAGGGCAGGCAGAGGAGACCTAGTGTTAAGATAGTCCATCCCTCACTTTCTGGCGAATTTTCAAGACAATGCCTGCCGAATGCTCAACACACAATATCTCGAAAATTCATCGGAAGGTCGGAAATGGAGAGTTAATACTAGTTTCCCTCTGCCCACCATGCTGTGCTTAAACAGTTAAAAAAAGTATGTTTATTTTATATGAATATGCAACAATTGATGAATGTTATTAACAATAAGGCATCCTTACAGGGCAGTCCTCACGATCGAGAACTCGATGTCGGTGCAAGACGCGCACGCGATGCTGTCGTTCCAGTGCTTCAACCGGCTCGCGCGCTACTTCGGCATCGTGGCGCAGCTGCACCGCGCGCCCGCCGCCTACGGGCGCGCCGTGCGCGAGGTGGCGCGCCGCAGGACCTTCTCTGATGCTCATCTGAAGGTATGGTGCACTAGTGGGTACACTTGAGATATATATTTATATTATATTGTGTGTATTTAAAATTGTAACAGAAGAGAATACGTGATCCACAATACTAGTTATTAACTGGGCATTTTAGCCTCAAAATATTTTAAGTTCTAATAAAATATTCCCTTGAGTGGAGTTCTAGAGGTACATGCACACAATACATGTCAAATTTCAGGATGTATAAGTTATAGATATATTAACAATAGCTTTCATTTTTACTTATTGACAATTATTTATGTTATATTTATACAGTGGGCGACAGATCTCGCTCGAAAGCTGTTCAAAATCCACGAAGAGGAAGTAACGAGACGTCAAGAGTTCAACAGTCATTTTGACGACCACTTCCTCAAAAGTCTGTTCCCTGGTATGACGGACTTACCGCCGCCGTTCGCAACGCAAGCTCCTCAAGCGTTTGATATAAAATTACCACAACTTACTTCTGAGGACGTTGTTTTAGTATCGAAATCGTTTCCGGATTTGGTTGTCGATGCGCCGATATATGATATGGATAATATTGTCAAATTTTTCCAACAAAGGTTTGTATTGTTTTTTATGCATTTCAATTTGGTATTTGATTAAAACAATCAGCTTTTCTCTTACAGAAAGGTTGAGACACTCCGTTGCCTACTGTCCGCCCAATTTCTCAGTCATTGTGTGTTGATTGGCGAAACTCATCGCCGCGCTTTGTTGTATTGTCACCATAGCCAAATAACACAAATAATATTTATTTTGAATTGCCAAAGGTTTATTGATATTAATGACTAACTTTTTTAACTGCGATTGATTGATGTTCCTTAAATAGTATGAATGGTTAAATTAATAATTTAATTATTTTTCTTATTGCAGGCTAAGTGCATCAGAACATTATGACAGAGACGTAAATGTGCAAGTGGATTTCGAAAGGTAAGCATTTTCAATGTCTAAATTTTGTTAGCACTTCTGGTTATCTGGAAAGTACTATTATTTTTTAATAAAAGATAAAATCAAAAATATTATTAATTATTACAAAATGAGTGCTGTATCTGTATTTTTTTTGTCGTAATACTTTTGTATTATTCCCACTTAGGGGAATGAAATATTTAATATTTTTATTTCATCCAGAATGTGGAAAGTGGGGAATGGTAGTGTCTTTATGGGTTAACTAGCCTATTTGTTATGTGCAGGATACAGTATGAAGCTAAAAAATCACCATTGTTAAAACGTTTCTTATATACCCATCAGGGATTTCGAATCCGACACGGATTTCGAGAAGCTAAGCAGACAGAGCGCATCCAAGCCTACAGAGAAGGTGGACACATCGACCACGTGCGTGCCGGCCACCACCGCCGTCTCCACCGTGACCGAGGTGCGACCCGAGTTCCTCCACCCCGAGTTCTATATAGAGGAGTCCCTCCCGTCCAGCTTGGAATGGGCAGGACAGGTGCACTTGAATGTAGATACGAATGTAGCCGTTCTTATATTATGTTTTAGTTAGTCGGTGGTTGTTTAAAGATTTAATAGTTCTGTCAATTAGTAATTGATCAACCCATTACACAAAAAGCTGAAAAAAGTAAAGAAACAATTGGTTTATTTGTTTACTTTTTAGAGCTGATAATCTTCAAACGGCCGAACACAACTTTATTGAATAATGACTAAGAACACTATCAAATAAGTCACTTCTCAAATAAAAAAAAAATCGATTTATCCCTTTGGAAGCTATGATGTCCAAGACAGACATACAGTTTCACACATGTATACACGCATAAACTTGGATTACTTAAATGTACGAATACGAATATACCCTTAGTCAATCGTATATTATGTTTAGTTGGTAGTTGTTGAAAAAACTTGTGTTAAGTAGTTTCATAATTTAAAATTATTAAAAAATAAAAATACGACGACATGAAACAAAAAAAAAACAAGCATAATGGTAATAGTTCAATAGCAATAAAATGTTTTAATCCTTCTCACCCCAAGTTCTATATAGAGGAGTCTATGTCGTCCAGGTTGACTTGAATATTGCTATAGCCACTCATATATTATATTTTTATTAGTAGGTGGTTGTTGAAAGATTAAGTAACTTTATTAATTTTAAACGCAGCTTGTGTTAATATGTTTTACGTATTTATAATATAAGTAATATTAGGATATACAAGAAGCCAGTCGCGGCGCAGGGGGTCGTGCGACTGTAAACGCGATAGGGTTTACAGTCGTACGATTCCCTCTCGAGAAAATAAAATAATAATATCGTTGCTTGCTTGCTCTGATATCGAGGCAAAGCACGGCGTTGAGTTCCGCCAAGCACACGTAATGCTGCCAGAATTTGGCGAATATCATAACATTAGGTTCCCAGGGTGCCTCTGCTTACCCTACTAAATGCGGGATACAGCGTGAAGCTAAAAAAAAGAGATACTTTAATAATAGATACATATACTTCAAAAAATATAATACATAACAATTAGTTTACTTTATATTTAATGTCGAACTATTCATTGTAATTTAGTTAATTATTTTTACATTTTAACGTAATTATTCGAATGGTTGCGTATTTTCGTTTTCTTCTTTTTTCCTCTCTTCGTCAGCAGGATTTATGTACCTATGGTAGGGGTACCTCAATATGTTTTTTGGAAAATTTTTATTATGTTCGTTTTAATTTTTTATTATAAAAAAAGCAAACTTTATTCTTAAGTAATGGATTTTTGTTTATGTTTTAGGATAATATGGATACTCATAAAATTAACATCGAAAAATTACAAGACTTTTTAGTGAAACTGTTTAGTTTATGTAAAATTAGCATCGTTTTAATAAAAGATGAACTTGTCAAGTTAAAAGATGAGGTGGACGAACAAAAGAAATTAGTTAACAACATATGTTTAACTGTTAATGATGCTTGGGAAAAATACAACGAAGATATTAATGTAAAATTCCGTGAGCAAACCCAGAGGCTAACTGTAGACCATGAGTTAGAATTAAGTGATATGAAAGCAGCTCTTAACGATAAAGACGACATTGTTAGTAATTTAAAGAAAGAGACAGAGGATATAAAGTTGAGTCACAAGAAAGAGATAGAAAAATTAGAAAACGATCATCAAAATACAAGAGGTTTAGTGGAAAAAACTCGTGAAGAACTAAATTCGTTTGATAAAAAATTTAAGGACTTAGAGATACAGAAACAAAAAGATATTAAAGAAATGCAAGAAAAATTGCACCTGGAATATAAGGCTGAAATTGAATCTTTGAGATCTAGGTAAGTATTTAATACATTATTTTTATAGCATTGTAGTACTTAATAACGAACTTAAAAAGAGTAAGTTACATGGTTAACATTTATGTATTTGATAAGTTTAGTTATGGTATGTATATTTGTTTGTTTGTCTTTTTTTTGTCTAACAATTTCCCGAAAACTAAAAGTCCTTTTTGATTTCAAAATTATATATTTCAAATCAGGAGAACAGTCGATGTTTCATATGGATATCCACGCATTTGGTGGAGAAGTATACATATAATATTATATCTATAGATATCTAGGTAATTGAAATATATTTGAAGTGTTTATTTAGCTTAACTTAATATTTGAATAAACAGTAATTATCTTCTTTTAAGATTCCGTTTGGTGGCTCTCACGAATATGGACAGATCACCATCAGAATCCAGTCTGGAAAAGATCGAACGTACAGATGTAATAGAAATCACTAACCACAACGCTATCGTGATGCAGACGAAGGAAAACGCCGAGATGGAAAAGGAGGAAGCGGTCAGAGAAGCCGTGGACAAGTGTAAGGCGGAATGGGAACAGAAGTTAAATGCTGAGTTGGTGTTGATGAAAGCCAAGTATGAAGCGGAGAAACAGGTATTTTTTGAGTTTTTTAAGCATGTAGTAGTTCGCATTCAGGGTAGACAGAGGTTAAGTTAAGACACTCCGGTCACGTATTGAGTGGCGGAACGCAACGTCGCGCTTTGCCTTGTTCCCAGAGCGAGGAAGGTAGCATTTACACACTCAGACGCTGTCTCATTGCGCTACTACTGTCATGATGGATAATTATATATACATATATAACTAAAATATGCAAATATCCACATTGATACCAGTGGTGGCGCAGGGACACAAAGTTTCACTGCAAATGCGACTGGTTGTGGGTTCGATCATCACTCGAGGAGATGAAATATTTATTTAAATTTATAATTCCATTTCTTCGCTCTGATGTCGAGGCAAAGCGCGGCGTTGAGCTCTGCCACTCAACACGCAATGTCTACAGAATTCAGCGAAAAATGGGAATCGGAGTGTCTTAATACTACGTACCCTCTGCCTACCCTGCTGTTTGCGGGATGCAGCGTGAAACTGATTTATTTTTTAAATATCCACAGGTCACGATAAACGACGTGACGCGTCGCTTACTGTCAGAGAAGGATCGCCAGCTGGAGTTACTGAGGGAACGCGAGCAAGCCCTCAGTCGCGAGTGCACCAAGTACAGAGACACAATACAGCAGCTGACCGACCCGGAGACCAATGATTATGATAGTCTGTTGAAGACTCAGGTATTTTAATTTTTCTTTGACATGTACATTGTTTTTTTCAGATATAGATATTTTTTGTGATTTTTTGAGAAAAATGATCGGAAAACTTTCAATTATATACATATAGCTTCAATAATAAACAATCAGAAAGTGCAAAACTAGTCTTGTAGGCAAAGACGTAAATAGTTCAACACCACCTTTATGCATAGGTAACACTATTAGCGTTATGTTCGTGTAAATGTTGTTTTATAAATTTTTCGGGGTAAATTTTGTTGCAAGTAAAATTTTTGGGGTGGGCACCAGACTATTCTGGGGTTCCAACTGACGTCACAACGAAGCTACATCGCGTTTTCCTCACATTCGCGAAATTTGAAAATGTACGTATTAAATGCATTTTTATGGAACATGCATTTTTATTTATAAAGTGGTAACCAATTTATTTTCGCAATATAGAAGAGGTTCTATATTCTTTAAGTATATATTTTTGTTAGTCCGTCGATATCTCCGTGATTTGTGGACCGTTTGTAAAAATTATTATTAATATTTGTTGCTTGCAATAAAGAGCATACTTTCCCATTGGTCTCATTACCACCAAGTCATTCCACCATAAGATCCTTATGATGGAACCCCATGGAAATCAGGGGAAACCCACGAATGTTCACGTTCCAACGTGAACATTCGTTCTATTTTCATTTGATTTCTTATCTTAATTATCATATATTTGTTCTTGAAGAGTCACGTCATCTGATGATATTACTGAGCTGATGATGATGATTATACCCAACTCCTCAATAATTAACTGGAGGCATTGCGTTTTGAGTCTCGACACCAGAGCGAAGAAATGAAAATATAAAAGTATATAATTATTTCATTCCTTCGAGTGGTGATCGAACCCACAACCAGTCGATTTTACAGTCCGACTTTGTGCGCCACGACTGGCCTCAGTAATATGTATTATTTTGAAATTAAAATATTAATGCAAATGTTAAATATGAAAATTATCCTATTTAGTTTGCTACTCTTGAAAATGAGAAAGCAGTATTGCAACAACAGCTGAGTGAACTAAAGAAAGAACTTGAAAAGAAAAACGAAGAAGCAGATAGAAGTAGAGAAGATGATAGTGATGGCAGGTCAGTGATATTTTTCTTATTAACTTCATGCTGAATCCCATATACAACAGGGAAGACTGAGGGAACTTATTGTTAAGACATTCCATTCCTAATTATTCACCCTATTTTCAAGACATTACGTGTTGAGTTGTCATTGTCTGATACTTCTTTGTGTCTCCTTTTTATTTGTGTTTCTGTGATTTGATATTAATGTTTTAAAATTTTCTTATTCCCAAATATTCCTTCCAGAATATTTGCCTTCTTCTTTTTGTCATATACAATATATGATATTAATTGTGATATTCTAAATATTTATTAGGTCATCACCTAAACGTGACGATACTAAACGCCGTGGGCGATGCCATACCCCTCTAGGCCTAGTGGGTGGCACTTTAAGTTTGTCCTCCTGCTTGCCGGGACACACTGTGCTGGTGCTGTGGGACCCCGCGCACCTGAACTATACTGTCATGCAGGTGAGCGTTGTTCCGAATGGCGTGTATGAGGATAGTAGGTCATTTTGGTGTGATGATTGTTGTTCGAGTGTGAGGAGTGTTGCTTGGAGTGTTTTTTTTTTAAATAGGGTTCTTTAATTTTATTTTTAGTAATTTAGTATAATATGATGTATAATTTTATCAGTTTTGCCAACGTTTGTACAACTACTATGAAAATGAAATGTATTGAATTATATAACTGCTGAAATTATTGCAGGAAGCGTCAATAATGTACTTCGTTCATAGCGATTGCCTTCCAGCGCTCGATTTGAGCATACAAGTGAAAAATGAAAGTGATCGTCGTCTGTATGCCATCGCCACTGTCGAGTCTAAAGAATATTGTTATGCTAAAAAGGTAAAAAATATGAAGAAATCTAGTACTAATACACTCCACTTCCCACTTTCTGCAAAATTTTCGAGACATTGCATGTTGACTGGCAAAACTCAACGCGACGTTTTGTTTTGTTACCGGAGCATGTAAAATGAGAATATTTATTCCCCGAGTGAGATTTATACCCACAATCGTCATCTTTACAATCAGATAATGTGCCTGTGCGCCACGTCGGCCTCAACTTTTACTATAATACAAATTTAAAACTTCGATTTTACTATATTTAGTTCAGCTTGAAATTTAATTAAGTGACTTACTAGTATTGGTATAAAATTCTGATTAAAAGAAATATAAATATGTTTATTGTTAGAATTTAATAAACTAATAATTTAAACAACAACAATGTCTTTAATATATTATACACTAAAGACAAATTTTAAAATGAAAGGATATTTTGCTTATTCATAATTAATTTCAGAGTGGAAACCGTTTCTTAATGCCTCGGGGCTCTCGTTTCTACCGAGTACGTGTTAAGGCGTTCAAGCCGCACCTACCGCACCCGGCCTGCTGCGATAAACAACATAAGCAGGGTAAGCAAAATATTATTGAAATATAACATTCTGTTCTAAGTTTGACACTATAGATGTTTAAACACAATACTAAGAAGTGAAGTCTATTATAACTCTGTTTAAGTACATATATTTAAAGGATAATATGTATAGAATTTATATTAATTGCATATCATGCAGAATAGCTAACAGTGTATGTATATATAATAAAATTTAAATTTTTGTAACCTTTATATTGACAGCAACTTGAGTTTGGTGGTAGTGACGTTGAACGATTCAAAACGTGCGCGCAAAAGTCTATTGGAATAAATGACTCAAATTAAAATTTATTCAGAATTTAAATTAATGATTAATATTGAGGCCGTCGTGGCGCAAGGGCACAAGGGTGTGACTGTAACTCGACGATTGTGGGTTCGATTCCCACTCGAGGGAGTGAAGTGTTATTAATTAATATTTTCATTTCTTCGCTATGGCACCAAGGCGAAAAGCCAGGCGTTGAGTTCCGCCACTCAACATGCGATGCCTTGAAAAATTCAGCGGAAAGTGGGGATTGGAGTGTCTTACTACGTACCTTCTGCCTACCCTGCTGTATGCGGAATACAGCGTGAAGCTGATTTAATTTAATTTATTAATATTTGTATTAAAAACGCTTGGATTAATAAATTCCTTACAAATTCATCTGCTTTTCGTTATAATAATAATAGTTTCTCGATTGTAAGTGAAATTATTTAGTTATATTATGTTTTATTTGCCATTAGATTTTTCAAAAACTACTAACGAATAAAAATATTGACCGCATTTAGAATTTTTTAAGTTTTTGTTATTTCAACACGTCCGTATTGATATAAATATGTATATTTTATGTGTGATTTTTCTTGTTTTAAAAAAACATTATATTGACAATTACTTTTATAGTAAAAAAATGTTCACACAAGACAATGACTAGGTAATATTATATCTCATACAATTTTACAATGTTATCTAATCTAGCAAGTTATTACATTTAACAATGAATAAGAAAAAATAAATTCTATTATCAAATTTAAAGCGGAGATTGGAAAACATATTAAGTTAAACATAATGTATCGTTTCTCAATCTGTACTTTAACCGTATTTTAATATGCTGCGAACTAAAGTTAGCTATAACTTTAATTTTTTTCACCTTTAATATAATAGCGTGCTTCTTGTATGTCCAATATCTCCTATTCATTTCAGTTGCTAAGAATATGTTGACACTTATATCTTAATTTATTTTCCATTTTAAAATTCATTAGAATAGATTAAGGCTCGATTCACACTAAACGCTAAACACATAAACTTAAACTAATGCAAAATTTATATAAAACACCTCAATTTAATAACGTGTCTTTAGTAAAGGTCCTATTTTGATAATTTTTTAATTTTTGGTTTTCACTTTACTTTTAGCAACCTCCCAATAAAAAAATGTGCTTTCGAGCCTTATTGCATGTATATTTTAGTAAGGAGCTATCCATAAATTACGTCACACGAATTTCACGATTATTGATCCCTCTCCCGTCTTTGTCACAATTGGTCACATTTGTGAGACCATAGCTTGTGAAACTTAATAATATTTATATTACATTATATTATACAATATTTTGCAATTTTACATTTTTTGAAATTCCAACAGCATTTCGGAAATTATTTTTTTTCACGCAAATTTCGTACTTAGATATTATATTTTGAAATGTGATGTACCTAAAGGACCCCTTTAAAGCCCCTTCCTACCCGTTGTTGTACGGTATCACATTTTCTCGACCCCTCCCTCCCCTTTAACGTGAGATGTAATTTATGCATAGCTCCTAAATAGTTAGTACAGCACGCTCATTGCATTGCAGATGCAATGAGAAACACTGTGCTCCCGGTATTCAGCAAACGCCCGCTCAAGAAGTGGTTGACCTACATGCATGTATCAGGTCTTTGCTTTTATTCCATTTGTGCCTATAACGATCTTATTTTTGCTTTTTTGTTATCATTAGTCATATCTTTAATACTGCAAGTTATTTGCCGTTTTATACTCACTTGTAGAATTGTTTAATGTTACTATTTTTAGATTATGTTTGAATGAAGTAATTTAAAATAATTAAATAATTACAGAATTTTATATATTTTTTATTGAATATTACAAAAATATCGTAAAATATTGTCGTCAGATATGCAAAAGTCAGTAGATACAAGTCAGTCCACCAGTTCCAACACAGATGAAGCAAGCCGTGTAGAAGTTGCTACAGCAACCCTAATAAATCTCGAGTCTCCAGTGTCGTCAAGCGATCCAGCTCCTGCTGCGGGACCCTCAGGCTTAGCGAGCTCTTCAGGACCCTCTGGCCTCGCAGCTTCTTCAGGATCAGGATCTGTTCCTTCGGGTCCAGAGGACCAGCTAGACTCCATAGAATCAAGCGACCAATGGCATCCCGCCAGAATGCAGATTTCATCAGTGAGTGCTGTGTAAGTTTTATTAAATATTTCTAAAGTAATAGTTTGTTTGGTTCTAAAATGTAGTCATTATTTATCTGATTATTATATCAGTCAGTCAGTTAATCTTTAAAATGTATGATTTGATAATGTTTTACGCATGTCATTATTATGATATTATATTAATATAATGTATTGTCGCGCCATTGGGGTACTTTTTGTTTACTTATGATGACACGAAAAAAATTACGCGTTAGATTTGTAACTATAATTTAACAAACAAATAATTTGATATACAAATCACAAAGGTTGGAGGAAAATAATTT
>DVQK01000558.1:0-10793 GCA_018231685.1 Heliconius clysonymus
CACCCAAGGAAGCGCTGGTTGGATGTCGTGATGCAGAACATGAGAGCCAATGGTCCAACCATCGAGGACGCTAAAGACCTTGCAAAGTGGAGTAGGTTGAGCAGGAAGACAGACCCTGGCAAAAGCCAGTATTAATACCAGGTAGAAGAAGATCATTCACACCAACTGGATACATGACACTCCACTACTGTGTGGTTTCTTAGACACTTTATTCCACATAATAATGTAATGTTCCTTAATCAGCGGACTATACAGAACAAAAAGATTTTTTTCTTTCTGAACATGTATTTCCTAATATGATCACTTTCAATTAGATCAGTAAAGATGTGTGGTCTCAAAGTAATGTCAAGACATTGTGCCCAAATATGTATTTTTAATGTCTTTTTTTACAGTTGTATAATGTCTAAACTTTGAAATTTTTTCAACAGGAAGAAAAAAAAGCTCAAGTTGAGAGAAAGATTGAAGAGCAAGCACGACTGGAAAAAGAAAGGGAGCAAAAAGAAAGGAAAACATTATTTGCGGAAAGAGAACTTAAAAAAGCTACCATAAAGGCTTTAGAGGCTAAAATGGGGCAAGTCCAGGAGTTTGAAAAGTGGGAAGCCTCACAGCAGTGTCTGAGTAACTTCATACTGACGAAAGCTAAGCCCCAATTGTACTGGATCCCTAAGAAAATGTCGGAAAAGTCAGAAGAGAAGCTGGTTGCCACCAGAAAGGTCCATGATAGTAAGTTGTTGTTGTGCATGCTATTTTTTATAACTTATCTTTTTAAAGTCATTATGACTGTAAAGCCGTTTTCAAGTTTAGTGTGCTTAAAAGCACAAACATACAGAGAAACCTATACATAAAAAAGTAAAAATCATTGTTTTGGGTTTATATAAATCTTCTATGTACAGACAGCGATTATTTACAATTTTATTGTATGTATAAGTTTTCATTTTTTCACTCTGGTATCATTCATGCCTCAAATATTGAGCATAACACGGGGAACTGAGAGGCTTAACATGGGGTTTCCTCTGTCCACCTTACAATACACAGGATAGAGAACAAAATATAATTGTTTGGGTTATCGAAAAAAATAATAACCAAAAAAATTCCTCAGAATACTTGACAAAAAAACGCGAAGAGTTACAAGAGGAGCTAGTGCGGATAGAGCAACGTTGTCGACGACCACGACCCCCGCCCCGCGACCTCCAAAACCACCCCCGCCCCGCGGACCTGGCGGGGGGCGGGGACGCGGCCGAGGGGGAGGGGGCGGACGGGGGCAGGAGGAGAGACAAGTTCGCGATGGAGGCGGACCACAAGGACGGGGACGACAGTGATGGCGATGCTGACGGTGATGATGACAGGACCACGCGTGATCGCAGCAAAGGTAAGTTACCTGTCTACTGTCTCTTAGCGTCTCTTGTTAGAATGTGTCTTTAAGTTCTAAAAGTTTTATAGCAAGTCAATTAAATTGAAAGTCTTGACTTTTTTTGCATAATGTGTGGTCTTTATATTTTTTATCTTTGTTCGGTTCTTCCAAACTTTATTTATACTTTATGTGGATTTGATTATGTTACTCCACAGCTGTTGTAAAACTACCCTCAATTTTACAGTTACATTAATTATGAGGGTTATATAGCAGCAGCATTTCGATACTATTATTTCTATAGGCATTATATATTTGTCCTATGATGTTTGGCATCCCATTAATTTTTAGCAACAGTTACTATCACGAAACTTAAATATAATTATGTTCATATAACATTAAAACATATTTTAAAAGTTTCAGAGAGTGATGACATTAAAATGGACACTAGTACAGAACACACGGCCAATGATGAGACATTAGTGTCGGAGACCGTAGAAACTAAAGACACTGTCCAACCGAAAGTTGAAGCAAATGGAGACCATTCCTAACAGGTTCAATATAATTATATAATATGACACTTGAGATTATTATGATGGATAAATATGTATTTTAGATTACATCTTTATTTAGATACTTTTAAAAATATATATAAGTAATTTATATGAATCCTACATAAGCCTTGTTTACTTGAGTATTATAAACCTGTTGTGGTTTTACACAAGACTACTTGTGATAATTTTCAAGTGACATTTATCTATTCTGAACTTTTCATCAACCCGCACAGATAATATATTTTGATTGATAACATGATTTCTGGTCACTGTAACAAAATAAACTGTAAAATTGTAAAATATTCATTGCAATCAAATTGTCATTACTCAAAGACTCCTTAGTAAAATTCTATATTTTTGTCTCTGATATGGCAGTTCATTTTTATAGATATTATTATACTAAAGATTTTGAAAATTTGAATATATTATACAAAAATTAAGAATACTCTATCTGCACATGTTAGATATCAATAAATATAGCAAAGCCATTATAAAATAGTGCCTTTATAAAACACCATTATATCTATTAATATTAGCAATAAGATTTATACATAAATTCAATAATATTTATTATATGAGAGTTATCAAATAAAATATCTAACATTTGTTAATGTTTCCTCACATGTGACGTCACTTATGTCAGTTGTATACATTTTTAACTCAGGTTATTAGTATTGCAAGTTAACAACTGACTAGGATTTGTTTATATAACTGAGAACAGTGTTCAAAATAAATTTGTAAATTTAAAAAGACAACAGATGAGATACTGTAATACCATGTATATTAAATAGTTATTGTTTCATTGAAACTTTTATCAACCATAAAGTATCTGCTAATAATTTAAAAAGTAAATCTAAATATAGATGTATCTAAAAAAAATAATATAAAAATAATTCAAATATGCTTTATTACAATTATAAGGTGACCTACAGATAGAGTTAGTGATAGAGTTAATTTTACACCTATGCAAAAAAATATAAACTTTTGTAATTTTCCTAAAAATTGTTATAAAGCTTTTCATTGAAATCAAAGCATGTTTTAGGATTAGGATTCATATAAAACAATTTTCATTATGAAAATTATTTTATTTTATTTTTTGACATTAATGTATCATGTGTTAAAGGTAGAATAAATATTGTTTTTTTATATTACATCTCTTATAGTAAATGTTAAATTAACAGATAAAATATGTTCTCTAAAACTAATTATAATTTTCCATAACTATTATCTTTGTAGAAGACTGTTTTTTTTTGGACAATCATAAAGCAAACAAGCATACCTATGGTGGTAAGTGATCCCCACAACCCCATGTAACACCAGAAGAGCTGCAGGTGTGTTGCCGGCCATTGAGATAGAGATAGACAACATGTGTAGTGTTTTATTCCCATACCCAGATTGTTCTTTATTTATATTGTATTCAAATTTAAACATTTTAATCTCAAGTGTCATTTTTATTGTGATCTTTGTACTTGGTGTTGCCAGGTAATTGAAAATCTTTATATATGTATGTAAATATATAGCTTTGAGTTTAGGTTAGTTTTTATATTAATATAATTATAATTTACTTATTTCCCAAATCATTTTCTTATTCAAATTGTAATTATGTTACAGTGTTATACTGAATTAATAAGCGTTTGGCGTTTCTAGCAACAGATAAATATAAAATTGTATAAAGTTAAAAACATTTTTGTTTCAAATTGATTTTTTCAAAAATATAAAGATTTCATTAGTATGTGTAAGTAAAGTACAAAGTATATGTAACATATATGTATGCTTGTAACTTTAAACATAAAATTTCTACTTCAATCTTAGAAATAAATAATTTTAACAGAATTTGTTTTATTATTTTTTTTATCATCATGTTATCAATTTTAAAGATTAATACGGTTTGGGGTACAAAATATGAAAATAAAGAACTAAAGTTATTATTAATATTCATTTATTTGTATTTTTTTATATTAAAATTGATTATTACAGACATATTAATAGGCCAATAAAAAAAGAGACACATCTTTTCTTCGTCTATAATATAGACTTACTGAGTACAGAATTCAATCTACATTTGTTACATGTGAGTACACCATACATACAAATAATGATATGGTATTTCAAACATAATGATTTTAAAATACTTAAAATATACATAAGAGAACTTAAATTTCCACAGATATTTGTGAATCTGTTGACTTGGAAATGTCATTGTGCTACAGACAAACGGAACATAGTTTTATGTTACTTTAAAATTATCTGTCTGTATTATAATTTAATTAAATAAAATATGCAAATAGCACGACAAAATTTTGTATTTGTTCAGATCAAATAGTTTCATATTAAGCATAAGAGATTAGAGGAGTATAGGCCAGTAATGGTGCAGGGGCACTGTGATGACGACACAACACAACAAACGACAGGTTGTGGGTTCGATCCCAGTCAAAGATATGAAATGTTTCATATACTATTTTTTTCGCCCTGACATCGAGGCTCGCGCTTGACGCTGCGCGCCGCTAACTTCCACTATTCAAGATGCAATGTCTAGAATTCAGCGAAAAGTGAAGAATGGAATTGTCTCCATGAGAACATGTCGGTACACCAAGTTCCTGCTGCCTACCCTGCTATGTGCAAAGTACAATGTGAAGCAAAAAAATATAAATAAAAAAAGCATAAGAAATGTATTTTCTAATGCATATTTCAATCTAATGTGAATATTCTGGAAGCAATGTCGTCCAACATCCAGTCCATGCCATCTAGCAAGTTCTCTCCGGTCACCGCCGAGCAACGCACTATGCGCCAGTGATGAGTTTTGATACTGTCCAATTCTAAAGCCTATAAATAATAAAAAAAGTGTTTTAAATGAAATTCTTTTAACCGGATTAATCGCGTATATTTTGTACTATACATTTTTGGAAACCCGACGTTTCGAAGACTTTGCAGTAGTCCGTGGTCACTGGTAGACTGAGGTGGCATTCGTCTGTCAGTTGACATAATTATTATATCAGACTACCGCCAACGATTTCTTAATTTCCTCGCGTACTAGGATTGTTCCACCTAGAATGGCCACCTCATTTAAAAGGTGTAATAATCATGAAAATCAAAGAACTTATTAAAAAAAGTGTTTTTAATATTTCTATGTTTGTTTTCATAAATTTATATAATACATGGACAAGAAGGTCTTATATACAACAGTTTTAAAGCTCATTTGGTTATATTGAATATCGTTTATTTTTACGTAGTCTGCCAGCAACTACAAGATAACAATAATTCAAAGAGTATAAGTCTACATTTTAAAACAAATATGCAAAGCTCCATCATTTAAAACCATGGAATTTAGAAAATACCAATTAAAAATCACAAAATTTATTGTAGTAAAAGGATTCAGAAAATTAATTGCTTTAATTTTCTGAATCCCTTTCCGAGCCAACCAGAAACTCAATCAATCTCAGAAACAGCTTAGCCAATTTAAATACCCTTTTAACTTTGTTTGTTTTATTAAAATCGGTTCATAAATATAAAAATATAGAAATCAATTTAAAGTATTTTGTTTGTATACATTGCTACTTGATGAAAGACTCCTTTTTAACAATTGTTTTTTTGAACTTTTATCCATTTGAACTGATTGTTATGGGACAAATGTTAAAAATAAAGGGGTTGTGAAGCATAGAATAGAATAGAATAGGATTATAAAATATATTTTTTCTCATAATTCTTGTGAGATCAGAAGTTATGTGAGAAAAGAAATGCATTTGGTGTGTGCATGTACTTATGCCTATCTACACAAACAGCTGTGAAATAATTAAATATTTTTTCCATTAAGTATGACAATTTCTGTGAACAAACTCAAATAAATTCCCAAAAGACTTAAATTACGATTTAAATCTCAGTCAAATAAAAAATTTTTTTTTTCATAAATAACAATTTGTATAGTTCAAACAGTTACGCAGGGGCCGCATTATTACAATATTTAAAAAGAACAATTAACACTCATTACATAATAAAGTATTCACTGTACCTCTCGAATTTCCTGAGATGTTAAGGCACCAGGTAAATCTGATTTGTTAGCTAGAACCAGTAGAGTGGCTCCCGCTAACCTCTCCTCTCTTAACAAGGAGTGTAACTCTTTGGCACAATCAGCCAGGCGTCTTGCATCAGCACTGTCCACCACCCACGCTACCCCATCCGTGCTTTCAAAGTAGTTCTTCCAGTATGACCTAGAATCAGTAAACTCTTTGCTTTTTTAATATTTTCAAGTTTCAAGCACTATGAAATGTGAATAAGAATTGAAATTCCTAAATCAGAGTATTTAAAAATCTCTAAACTTGTATTTTTTATCAAAATTTAACCATGGCTCAAATATTTAATAAACATGTTTCTTAAATCTATTAATAAAATTTTGTATTTTTAAAAGTTTTGTAAACAGATGGTCAAAAGCTACAAGTCAGAAACTTTTTATAATAAACTTTTCAAAATAAATAATTTATGAAATAATTACCTTAATGATTTTTGTCCTCCCACGTCCCATATATTCAATTTATAGCCGCGATGTTCTAATGTTTTTATATTAAAACCAAGCGTTGGTGAGATTGTATCTATTGGTTCACCATTGAAGCGCTTCAGAATTGTTGTTTTACCAGCGTTGTCCAAGCCTCTGTTTTGGATCGCTTAGGAAATCATTTGTTATCTTAAAATTAAATCAAATTGTGGAAAATTAACCAAGAATATGTAAAAATATGAGTCAACAGTACAAACAACTAAGGTAAGGTATGGTATATAAAAGGATACAACATAAGAATACGCATTTCTTTTTCTTTTTGTCGTAATTTCTTCAAAATAGTTAAGAATCCCATTATTATTTGTCTTAGTTTACACAATTAGCAGCATTGTTTTCATTCGGGAAACAAGAAAATAAGAAACAGAAAGTATGACAAATTTACATTGTCAACTTGAACTTGTCAAAAGTTGCGTTCGGTTAGTTAAAAAAAAGGCAATTAATCTCTTCAGAGTGTGATGTTCCTTGCAATGAATAAACCAAATTAAAACAATAGTAAAAAAATATATATTTACAAAACTGTATAATATATTGTATAATATACTATATAATACTGGTCTATTTCAGTTAATATATTTTTATAATCAAAAGAAGTGTTTTGTCTACAAAGTTATGTTAATATTAAATTGGTTCAAAGTGAAATTATATTAGCTTTTCATTTTGAAAACTGTAATTCAGATAACATTTAAAAAAAGTTTAATATGTACCATAAGCAAGACAATATTTTCATAAGAATCCAATACGGTATCCAATAGGAGTGAATTAGCAATCATAGACAACATAAATCTATCCATGGCGGAGCTCGTCGCTGTCAAGTCTCTATTTCTATCTGAATTATGAAGCAACTTCAATGATTGTTGGTGGATTAACGCAGTGGGAGTGATAGTGCGGCGGAGCGGCGCGGCGTTGGGGACTCGCTGTGCTCGAGCTGGTCGGCGGCGTCATGTTCAGCGGCACGGTGCGCGTGCGGGTGTGCGAGGCGACGGGCCTGCGGCCGACCGACTTTCAGAAACGGCACAACATGACCTTCGGGAAACCAGGTGAGCCCTGCGACGCACCCCGGGACCACTACTACGACGATAGCTTCCCATGATTTATGCATACAAAAACATTCGAATCAGTGTTAGTGTAGTGCGAATAAATTTTGCGCATAAAATAGGCGTTGAATGTTTACCAAAATGGGTGTTGGTATTATTTGTAAATACGCGATATGTTGCAGACGACCAGCCGATAGACCCGTACGTCTCCATCGACGCCGACGAGCATCACCTGGACAAGTCGAGTACCAAACCCAAGACCTTCGACCCAGTGTGGAACGAGTCTTTTACACATGAAGTGCACAATGTTTCCAGGTATGCCCTTGCTAGACTTGCAGTTCAGGCGTACCTCTGACATTGACGTATTGCGCTATTTTTGATATATTTAAATGTTGTAGCTTGGGCATCACTGTGTTCCATGATGCTGCAATTCCTCCTGATGATTTTGTTGCAAACTGCACTATTCCCTTTGAAGATCTCATGCATCGCGACAAAGATGCCACAGACTTTTGGGTAAGTTTCACAATCACAAGTTAATTCTCCTCTACCTAACAATTGTGAAATATTTCAAGATTTGGCTTTTCTTATCTAATCTATGAAATATTATAAATAGTTATAACAGTAGTAATATCTTACAAATTGTTTGTTTATTTTGATTTGATTGATAATTTTGAGTGGCTTTATCTGTGCCATTGAATTTGAAATAAAACCGGTTAAAATTAAGTAAATAAACATTTATATTTTTTAGTCAAATCTGAAATATGAGCATTTGCAAGAAGTATAAATTTGTCATGCCCAGCATCCTGTTTGCATCACAGTGACTCACCTCATCTCAATAATTTTGTCTTATGTGCTTGGATTGGATACAAATTCTTAAATGAAAGTATTTTCCTGTTGTGACTGAATATTTATTTGGTTTGTTATTGTTTTAATTATCAATAAAACTGTTTTATCTTTAATCCTTTTTGTATAATAATGTATTTGTTTTCAAATGTTAACTAATTAAGCTTTGTTATAGCAAATGAAAAGTAATGAAAGTTTTTAGAAAGGAAATTATAGAAATGAATTTAAATTACTGTAATTAAACTGGAACAGAAAAATATATATATTTAAAAGTTTAATTTTTAAATATAAATTTTTGTGCATAGTAAAAAGGTTTTAAAGCATTAAAAATATATGTTTGCATTTGCAGGTGGATCTAGAACCTCAAGGGAAGTTACATCTCAAGATAGATCTGCAATGGAATTCTCAAGGTATTTTGTATTGTCTAAGTTATTCATATATTTTTTACAGTTTTATAGTGTAGTTATAAAGATCCTGTTCCCTACTAATTTCTGAGACATTGCATGTTGAATAGTGGAACTACATACCTAGTAATGTCTACTAGGGTGAAAAGTAAAAACTGTCTCCCTTCGCCATAATGCCCTCACTAGTATTAGTTACACAAATTTTATTTGTGTGGGAGATTTTACCACATGTTAAAAAAAAAACTATCCACTTAACAATTTCTTAAATTCAAGGTTTCTTAATTATGATGCCTACAAGTATTCCAAGAGAAGTATGAAAGCCAAGTGCATACAAGTTGGTTTTTTTTGAGCATGAGGTTAATGCTGCTAGTGCTATTGGATTTTATTGGGATGAGGGTACTCTCCATAGTGCCCGTGAATTCTCATCTCTGAGAATTTGCAAGCTCTATGTGGCTGCTTGAGAGGATGTTAACAATGGCAAGGCGTCCCTTGCGGGACACGAACCTCTGCTTGCGGCCGTCAATCGGGCTGGGATACTCGTTGGGCGGATGGGGCTCTATACTTATATCCCCTGCCCAATCCCCAAGGACAATAGCTAACGCTTGCGCGAGTTGCGTCGTCGCGTATATATTGTGCGCAGGGAGAAACTATCATGCTTTATTTATAGATAGGAATATATTATAATTTTCATTTCTTCGCTCTCCCGCCAAGGCAAAAACTCCGGCGTTGATTTCCGCCACTCAACACGCAATGCTTCGCAAAATTCGGTCTAAAGCGAGTAACGGAGTGTCTTAACACTAGGTTCTCTCTGCCTACCCCGCTGTGTGCGGAATACAGCGTGAAGCTGATTTGATTTTACAATATACTTTTTTTTTGTATTATTCAGTTTTATCTGCAATCGCACAAGTAGCACTACTTCTAGCAGATGTAATGAGGGTGTTTCAATCGCTTTTCGAGTGTGTCCTACAGTGAGCAAAATCTCCTTAGGAACTCAAGATGTGTTTACTTTTCATTAGAGTGGGCCTCCAGCCTTCTCTTATCTGTAGCTGACATGATTTCTTCCTTTATGGTGTTCATTTGTAATTCCTTATGTATTTCGACATTGCTAACAAGCCATGGTACTTTACATGTAAATCGGAGTATGATGTTACTGCATTCTTTACAGTATTAAGATGTTAGAATTGCTATAACTGCCCCACAATTGTATGTCGTGAGTTCATACAGGCTTAAAGATTATTTTATATATTAGCAGTTTATTATCAATGGCTAATATACAATCCGTCCAATCGGCCATTTGAGATTCTTGTATCGGATGTTGTGTTCATCTCTTTTGTTTTTTACATGGTTTTTCCACGTCAAGCGCTTATCCAAGAGCATTCCCAGGTATTTTACTCTACGCCAGTGGTAGTCCCGTGGTTGATCCGTTTTCACGCGTTTTCTTTATCAGTGTCAGGGTGTGTCGGGTCAATGTATCTCCAATCTACACTTTTCAAGAATGCAAAGTTTCTTAATTTGGGGGCCATTTCTCGTGTTGCAGGACGATCGCGCGTCAATTTTTACCTTTTAGATAACTCGACATAATATTTCAATGCTCTGTATACAAATTCCAAAGTAAGTCTAATCCTAGACGCTAAAACCTTGCATTGCATTGCAAAGTAAAAATATTAATCGGTTGGTCTTTCACTCCTAAGTCGTGGCGTCGTTGGCTACATTTTATTCTGTGTTGTAGAAACCCATCTCTATTGTTCGGGCGTCGAGAGATCCGTGATCTCGGTCAGTCGGTGGTCACGTACGGTGTATATTTGACTAGATCGTTCCGTATCCATTGGAGGACTGTCCTGGAGTCGCTCGTTGCGTAGGACATTACCGCTATCAGCTTTTCTTTTAGTTGGTGTCCTGTCGTTTTTCACATCTAGAGCTATTCGAGGCCTTTAAATTTGAATTACGTCATAATCGTCACTTTCCGAGAGCCATTTTAACCCTAGTGTTTGATGATGATTGTTTGTTGTGGTGGCGTGCAGTGAGCGTGCCGGGCGCGGGAGCGGGCGCGGGGGCGGGCGGCGC
>DVQK01000559.1:0-10793 GCA_018231685.1 Heliconius clysonymus
GAAGTGTAAATATAAATTTAAATAAATATTTCATTTCTTCGAGTAGGAATCGAACCCACCAGTCGCGTTTACAGGCACACTTTGTGCCCCTGCGCCACTGCTGGCCTCAACAGTAAAGTAGCTTTTATTATTTTATTATATAAGAGTAAACAAATACAATTTTGCCTAGCGAAACCTTACTCCGTGAGATAAAAAAAAACCCTAAAATTTAAAATGAAATTGCTAATATGAAATTCTTAAGACACTATATCCTCAAAAGAGCGATAATTCGACGAAAACGCGAAAAATCGGGATTAATTCTTTTTTATTATTTATTTGCTTTACCTTATATAATAGTGGCTTACAATATAATGGAATTAGGATTACAGAATATGACACTACCCTCCGTACTAGTTTTATTGTATGACGGTAAGATAGTATGTACTCATTGCAAATTTAAAAAGCGTCAGTTCATTTGGATGCTTTCATTTCATTATTTTAAATTTTATTATCGTTTACTATGTTACTGATGTTATGGTCGAAATCGGGTCTAATCAGGTATATTATGGAGTTTCTTAACTAACGAATATCCGAAGAAAAAAAATATAGAGTTTCAGATTATTTTGGTCATCGGCGGAGTCCCTGTAACAACCCTGGTCAAGACAAAAGAAAATATATATAAAAAAAAAAACACTTACCAATAAGAGACAGAACATTCTGTTCGGGTTTCTTCTTCTTTCCTTTAGCGGGTGGCGACGATGTCTGCACTTGTTTGAGCAACTTGTCAGTAGTTAATTCGCTAGGCTGGGGCACATTGAGCGGCGGCACAACTTCTTGAACTTTCTTTTCGGGTTCCGAAACTACTTCTGGAACTTTCTTCTCCACTTTTTTTGCTATTGTTTTGAAAATATCAATAGCTATTTATAAAAATTGAAATAAAGGTGTGTAATAAATAAAGGCGTGTTGGGAGGCGCAACTCTACGACGCCTCGTTACCAGAGCGATGAAATCATAATATGGAATATTTTATTTCCTACAGTGGGAATTGAGCCCACAATCTGTTGCTCTTACAGTCGCACGCTTACGCACGACTAGCCAAGGAAAATATGAGTACCTAAAATTTGTATCTGTGCAAAAGATTTTTAATTATAAGTTTAAATATTTTAAGACACAGTACCAAATTTTATCTTGTATTTGAAGTACTTGTGATATTAATAAAAATATGCATGTTTTTATTGATCATTAATATTATATATGTTGTGGTTTCGATTCCCATTCGGGAGAATGACTTATTATCATTTTCTTTACTCTGATAAGAAGAGAAAATGCGCCTCGAAAATTTGGCGTAAACTAACAATGGGAATACAACAAAATGCTAAAAAATGTAAATTAGAAACCAATAAATTTGAAAAAATACAAACCTTTACGCTGCTCTAATGGTGCTTCGATTACATTGCGCACTTCGCGAATCTCTTCTTTGACGGGCTCCGGATTGCTCTGCTTTTGAGAAGACTTAACACCTTTTCCTTGCTTGGCATTTTTAGCATCTTTCTTTTCAAGAGCCTCTGATTTCTTTTCCGCTTGTTGGACCTATGTTAAACATATATATTGTATTTTTTGTTCCAATAGAGAATCTAACTAAATAAATAATAAACAAACTCATAAAACCAACTTGAGTCAGATTAAATTGGCAATGTCATAACATGCATGCGTGCATTTTAAAGACATTTTTTTTTTATATAAATATATTATTTTATACGAATAATAGACAATACTATAATAATCACATCAACAATATTAATAAAAATATATTTCACTACAATATATTTAACTATAAAAAATCTGTAAGCGAGATTCAAAAGCATATCAAATATAAATTATACCCATATGTAGCAATGATCTAAATTTAAAAAGCATCAAAATTTTCAGAATGCATAAATCATGAGAAGGCATAGATCATCCAAAAGAATATAATATTAAACAAAACAATTATTTATATAAATGTGAATATATAACCAAGCTGTTGGAACCATATGTAAATATGAATTTTCGTGCTACTATTTGTGTGTGTTCTAATTACAAAACTACTTCTACTACTTTAGATATTACGTCGAAAATATTATATTACTTGTACTTATAATAAAAATATGCTTTTATAATAATTTTAAGTAGCAGAAATAACAAATCTAGTACATTTTACCATTTCATCCTAAGGAAGGGTAAATAACAAGAAAATTTAAGTGAACATGTTGATCATATGTAACAACAAAATAAGGTATTGCCAACTTAAATGTTTATCTTAAAACCGTTATATTCTAGTAGATTAATATATTTTATTTTAATTTTGTATATTTTAGTAAAATACTAACTGTGATTATAATTTTAAAATTCACGATTATAATAGTGTTCCAATTATAATTTTCATTTACAAAAACATATATACATATTTCTCACAAAGTTGACAACACGAAGGACAGGTGATGGAACTCACTTTTTCTAGTGTGGCGTGCAACAATTCAAATTCGTCCTTTGGATGCATTTCCTCAAAATGGTTAGATACCTCCGCGACCGGAGTGGCCGCCGTACTAAGGTCGCTAACGCAGCTCGGATCCTCTTTGTTAACTAATATCGGCTTTACTTTAGGATCTTTGCCGCGTTTGCGAATCTGTACACACAGTAATTCTACCATAGTACCTTTGCCTTTTTACCTTTTTCTTTTTTTATATTTTATTTTAAAAAAATTATACCCTTAGTGACCTTATCACGATAAATATATAAAATAAAACGAAAAATGTCATTTTGTTTGTACATTCATATTTACAACCAGTATATATTAAATTGTAAAATATACCTATTTATTTTTATATATATTTAACATATCATCAATCATCAAAACATAATTTGCCCAAATAATTCCATGTGTATACAATAATTATATAATATAATACAGTAAATTTATACATTTTTATATATAGAAACATTGTAGAAAGCTAATAATGAAGGTTATCAATAACTTGGAAATCTATATGTTCAGCAAGCAGATATTAAGATTATGCATGCAAATAGTTGACCCAAGATATGAGTTGTTTTTTTAATATGTAATCTGTGATAAATACCAATTTGTGAACCCAGAATATGCACATAATGTTTCATTCTACTGTATGTAATGAGAATACCTTAAAGTAATATAATAAAAATTTTGGACTGTTTTTGTGACGCAGCAAATGCGAGGGTTGTGAGATAGATTCCCACTTGAATGAATAATAAATTGTCTTTCGCCTACTAAAAAGACAAAATACTGTTATGAGTTCCCCCATTTGTAATGTCTTGAAGATTGAGTAGAAAGTTAAGAACAGAGTGTCCTAACACTGCTACCCTTGTACATGTGGAAGACAGCATGAAAGTAAAAAAATAAAAATGTTACAGTACCATGATATTGGGTGGTGTTTCAGAAGGAAGCTCTACAACCACTGGTGGACTAAACTCGACATGAGGTTTAGCAGGCGCACTGTCATCTTCTACACCACTTTCTGCTGGTGCCTCACTCTCAGGATCACTGCCAGTAGTTGTGGTAGCATTTTCCTTTTTTTCTTTTTTAGCCAACTTTACAAAAAGTATATGTTAATGTATTTTATTTATTTTTAATATATTTTTTATATAATGTAAATATAAAAAATGGTAGTATAACTATTAATGTAAGTCATCATTGTCTTTTCATTTAACGAAAATGCAAAAACTCATTTATAATATATGACAAGATTTCTCTCTTTCTCTCTTATCTTCAATGTTAAAAAATATTAAATAATGTGTCTAGCAACAAAACTACATTATTATTATACTATCATTTACCATTTACATGAATATATAAAATGATGACCATAATTCATTACTTGATTTTACTAATATTGTCCATAACAAATTTTTAAAAAACATTACATATGTATCAAAATATACTTTTATTATATAAAAGAAAAAATATATTTTTTTTTAAATATTTATATTATTATAAAGAGTGTTAATGGCTGTTTTTTTATTATTCAGTAAATAAATAATACTTCACCTTCTTATTAGCTTTCTTATTGTTTTTCTTAGACTTGTTTTTATTATCTGCTAAGGCAAGTAATTCACTTGTGGCTCGCCGTTGTTGGGCAATAGCCTCTTCGTAGCTTGTACCAGAAGCTGAGAATAAACTCATAAGGAGGAGCACAGCTGCACCTGCTACTCCAACTCCGCATAGTACTAATATGGCTTGCAGCTCCATTGAGTATGTTGCAAGCTGAATTCTCTATCCAAAAATGCTATGTTTCAAAGATACATCAAATACAATGTTTACAGATAATTATTGTTTCTACACTATAAGTTTGAACTCTAGTAGTAATTATAAGAAAATTTTATATTTTATTTTTAAGCAAATATAAATGAATATATTTGTTATCACACAGAGCCAATATTTGTTCCAAGCTTTTAAAGTCAATCATTTGTACATGGAATGCATGAGTACTGTGTTATTCGTGTATAGCTACACTTAAATATTTAAAATTACCTACTCTTATATGCTTTACACTAATAAGAATTCACAGTAAAAGCTCGTTCAATGAGAATCGGCTGACACGTAAGCAATGACACATGTCAAAGGTTATTGACAGTACTCGAGAATGTTTTAGTATTGCTTTTATTTAAGTATTTCCCATAATATGACTACAATATTTACTTTAATAGGAAAATAATATTAAAAATAACTTATGATTGCAATCAGATTCATAAAATCAGACATAATTCAGCAATAGTAATAACGATGTTATAAATTAACAGTTACACTTACCTACAAATTAAAGTGGTAATATGATATGACAATATTGTAAATACGATTGAGGTTCATGCGTTTTAACTTTTAAAACGTAGAAATTACAAAAATAAACAGAAAAAACAATGAAAAAGTGCTACCGCTACTGAAGTGCCGACCGACATTGAATTGTTAAGGAAAAGCGAAGACGACAGCGTTAGTGACGATGTTGCCAATGCATTTTCCTAGATATTATTAAAGCAAATGGCTTACTTTTGTAATTAAATATTTTAAATATGCGTAGAGGTCGTTATTTGTTTTAACTACTATAATATACTTAGTAGCTAAATCTTAGTGAATATAATAATTTCTAACTATCGAGATTCAGTGTCTATAGCCCGAAAAAAATATCAAACATGGCTGCGTGACATGACAGCTGGGCCGTCAGTTGTTGTCCTACAAAAGTTGTCAATTATAATGAACAGCTGTCCGTGATATAAAGTTTCATGTTCTTAATCGACATTTAATTATTTGTATATTCAAGTTTATGTCTTGATATATTTTACTTTTACGTGGCTAAAGACATTGTCGAAATTTAATATTTGCTTGCACCAAATAATGTCGATTCCTCCACTTGTATGCAGTACTCCGCCACCACCCGAGCAATGTGAAGACGATATAGACCCAGAAGATTTTGATTTAACGTATAATCGTGAGTGCCAGTGATTAAATAATAATTCCTTTACTATATTTTCAAACATTCCTTTTCTTTGTTACTACATACGAAGTCATGAGACTGTCCAATATAAAGTATTTGTAACAAAAACTATTTGTATATAATTCAGAGTTCATACTTATTGCTAAGTAGTAATGAGTTATATATGTATGTTTAACATTTGTGAGTCCAGTCGTAGTGCAGGTGCACAAAGTGTGACTGTAAACATGATTGGTTCAATCCCCACTCAAAGAAATATTTATTTAAATTTATGTTTCTGTTTCTTCGCTTTGGTGTCGAGGCAAAGGGTGTCGTTGAGTTCCGCCACTCGACACGGATTGCCTCCAGAATTCGGCTAAAAAGGGGGAATAGAGTGCTTTAACATTAGGTTCCCTCTGCCTACCCTGATGTGTTCGGGATACAGTGTGAAGTTGATTTTTGATTGCAAACTATGTATACTGTGTACAGTACAGTTTATACATTTTTTTGTACATATGCATTCAAGATTGTAATCATTTGTTAATTTTTCAGTTTCACAAGACAATGATGATGAAGAGAACACTGAATACAATTATGGAAATTATTCCTCATATAGTATTTATCCAGCAAAATCTGAAGAAACAGACACTGAAAAATGGCAGTCCCACATATGTAAAAATGTGGAAAATACAAAAGAAGATCAAATTAAATCTGAAGATATTACAAATCCTGATAATTTTATATCGCATAATATATTTGATAAAAATGTATCCAAGTTTGAAGAAAATATTTTAGAAGACTTAAACTTGAAAGTTGAAGCAGAAGTTGAACATTCCAATGATATTCATGTTAAAGAATATGAGACTGAATCTGATATTTATAACACTGAAGAAGTCTCTGACAAAGATACAGGAATACAAGATCAAGGTGGTACAGACATTAAAATTGATGAAGTAAATACAACAATAGAAAATACCACAAGTGAAGTAAATCATATAATTAGTCCAGGCAATGAACACCTAGATTTTGAAAATGATAGTACTGTAAATAATGTGTTCAGAGAACTGCCCGAATCATATATTAATAATGAAACAATAAATAATATTGACAAGTTCCAAATTTCTTCAGAAAAAGATAAAATTATAAAAGATAATGAAACTGATATACTGAATAACAGTGTCTTAGTGCAAGATGAAAATAAACAGTCGACTGATGATGACTTTGGAGATTTTGAAGATTTTCAAATTAACAGTTCAAATGATAGCCCAGTTCTGCCAATAAGTGATAGTCCATGGGATAATAATACTAATGTAAACTCTGAGTTTGGTGCATTTACAGCAAACTTTGATTCAAGCCCACAAGAACCTGATAAAGCTTTAAATAACAAAGAAAATGACAAAAGTGATGTTGCAATAAATTTAAATGATGATGATGACGAAGATTTTGGTGACTTTGATGACTTCAAATCTTCTACTAATGATGCTGATGATAAAGAAGTCATAAACGATATAAATGCCACATCAAATGTTCCTGTCTTAAATTTTCAATCACATGATAATGAAACACAAGTTATGGATACTTTAAATAATGTACTGACTTCAATATTTTCAAATGAAATACCTGAATCTGATAATAATTTTGATGATAAACTTGATCTGTATCTAAGTGAAACATGGGGTCATTTAATTGACATTGATGTTAGACAACCCTATATAGTTAACTGGAATAACTCTTTAGGACAGAAAACTCTATTGAAGGCTTTGTGCATTGATTCCAGGAATATTGTAAGATAATTTTATTCTTACTTTAAAATATATATATTTTTTTTATCCTGTATCTGGCATATAGCTCTGTGATTTAAAATTTTAAGGACATCACATTTTGAGTGGTGAAACTCAATGCTACACTTTATTCTCCCAAGTAGGAATCGAACATACAACTATCATGTTTACAGTCAGATAAATGGTGGATGCGCCACAAGAGCCTTAATATGTTTTTTTAGTTGCAATTTATTGATTTTCCCTGTAAAATATACACAAATTTAGGAAATGTTTTCTCAAAATTTCAATATGTTCAAAATATATTATTTAAATTTAAAATATTTATTACATTATATATTTGTTTAAGATATATCTCAAACAATGTTGTTTTACAGTTATTTGGACACAAATGGAACTACAGTATGCCTAAATATGCAGCCAATTTAACTACTGCTCCACTACAACCACAAAAGCAACAATCACAGCCCACTGCTTCAAATACTGATATATCAGAAAAGCCTGTTAGTGGTGAAGTTGGTGCATGGGTTGATCCTTTTACTCCTGATGGTCAAGAATGTAAGTTTAAATCATTATTCATAATTATATAGTAAACTACAAATAATATTTTATTTTCCACATTTACTATTTGAAATTTAATGCAGCATAATTTTTCTCAGTTTATTGTAAAGTTCAGTAACCAAGAAATATGTACATAAATTAAGGGAAGATAATAACATGACGCTCTTTAATTTGACACTGTATAATTGGTTCTTTTGCATGTCTTGCACATGGATTAATACATACACCTTTGCAATCTGCTTCTTTCCATATCCTATATTCCTTCCAATTAGACACCTATGCTGAAGCTCTACTCCTAGACTTAGAGCACCTAATGGCCACTTTAGATCAAATGGCTCATAAACATTCCACATTAAAAATATCTGAGCTATTATCACATGGTAAGTTTGTAGTATGTAGTTACATATGTCAAGCACCTTGGTAAAAATGTGAATTATAAGTATTGATTTATATAAAAAAAATTATGAAGTTAAGATTTTCAATTAATTGTAATTAAAATAGTATATTAGTTATTATGAAAGTTAAAATTTCTTTATATAAAGGTTTCAAAAAGCGTTTAATAACTATCACTTTTGGTACATTACAGCTTGCAGTGGTGAAAACAAAGATTCAAAAGATGAATCGCCTAAAAGACCAACAGATTTAGATATGTTTGGAAGCAACACATCTGCAAGTATAAATAAAATTTATTCAAGTACCATTGGCGTACAGCCACTGCGACAAATCAATTTACCTGATACTCACATATTTACACCAACTGATTCTGAAACACCTAGATCAAAAACAATACATTATGATGATGGTCCAGCGCTAGTTCCTAATACTGTTCTAGAGAAAAACAAAAATGAACTAGAACCTACAGTTACTCAAGCCGAGGAAAATGATAGTAAATATTGGAAATTTCAGGATTTTAAAGGAACTAATGCTGAAGTTTCTATTATACATTCTTCTAGTCAGGAAGCACAGCAAACAACAACTACTATATCTGATACAGCATCAAAACCTAGTGTTACATATCAAACACAAATATTACAACCTATTAAAATAGAACCAATTATACCCACACTTAATTGGCCTGATCCTGGAGAAGTCAAAGAGACATTTGATGACTTCTCTGATTTTGTATCAAGCACCTCATGGAATAATGATAAAAAAGATATTGACATTCCTGATATAATTAATAAAGAACCTGAGAAAAACGAAAGAAATCTTAAAACAATAAGCAATGATGATGAATTTGAAACATTCCAGTCGGCTCCAGTTAAAACAACAGTTTTGGATAATACTTTTAGTGACAATCAAACTGAAATATCGGAAAATTCGAGCAGAAGTATTGTGGGTAATGTTGAGACAATTGGAATAACCAAGTTTAAAGGGCAAAGTGATGTGCAAGTGGAAACATCAATTTCATCTATACCAAGTAATATGACAGTATTACAAAATTTTAATAATGTGCATAATTCTAGTGGAAATCCTGTAAATTGTGTTGTAAATAGTAACAGTATTCTACAACCAACTAGTTCCGGCGCTATCGGACCAGCACGTTCACAACAAAGCACTGGACAAATACTACAACCACTATCCTTGGAAAGCTACTCTCAAATTAATTGGCCTAACCCTGGTATTGATTTGCAAGATCTATCAAGATTTAATCCAGTCAATAGCCTTCAATCATTGAAATGCGATATAAATCTAAGTAACAGTAAAAGTGCATCGCCAGCACACAACTCTGTGAATGTTAGTGAAGTATCAGATGATGATATTTGGGGAGACTTTGTGTCAAGTATGCCCAAACCACAGCCTTCACCGAAAAAAGCAGCTACATTTGCCGACGATGATGAATGGACTGATTTTGTCTCAAGTCCAAGTATTAGACCACAAAATGGGTTGAACACAATTAGTTTAAATGTTCATACAAATTTAAGTATGCAGAAATCTACTAATCACAATAAAATATCTACTAGGAGCAATCAAATGTCAATCGATATACCAACGTTAAATTATATCACATCTAAATCAAATAATCGCGGAATGTATACAGACAGACACTTCCAAAATTTATAACAGTATGGCTGTAACTTTTCTTATATATACATATTATAATGTACTTAACTTAGATGTATGTGTAAATAATATGGTGGTGGGTTGTCTTTATTATTTATATTACCAAATTATTTCGCTAAATTATTTTTAAACATATTCCATATATTATAATAATATTCATGTTTATCTCACATTGAAATTAATTTAGACAAGACAAGTGTCAAAACACAATGCCTCGAGAATTTGGCAGAAAATGGAGAACACATGTGTCCTAATGGGAACAAAGTATCTAAATACATTTCCCAGGTTCCCTCTGCCTACCCTGCTGCCTATTCTGCATGTGTGGGATCTGCATACATGAGGCTAAAAAAAGAGATATTTAAAGAAGGATAGTATATATACTAAAAGAATATCAGTCCCGTCCCTTGTAGTTACACAGATAAAAAAATAAATTTACTATTAATAATGATTTAATTTATATCATTTTGTATATTTGAATATATGTAAAATTACAATTGTATTAGTAAATTAATTTCCTGAAAGCAATATTTATAATTTAGATCTTCTGATAAAAAGTATTAAATTTGTTTGTATATAATGATAAAATGTATAAAATGTAAAAAATAAGTAATTATATCATCACATTAAACACTATGACATATTATTGTTTTTTACTCTAATTTTTTGTTTTGTAACCATGGTATAATATATTATAATGATATTTAGTCATTGTGGAACAGAAAGTATGTGACAGTAAATGCGATGGTTGTGGGTTTGATTTTGATCCACAAAGGAGGTAACAATGGTAACAGGCAGAGTACAGAATGGAGTGTTTTTATAATAGGTAATTTGTTCATATAAAATTATTATAGAGGCCGTCGTGGCGCAAGGTCACTCTGGGCGTCGTGGCGCAAGGCGTCTCTGAACGCCGCGTTTGTGGGTTAGATTCTGACTAG
>DVQK01000560.1:0-10793 GCA_018231685.1 Heliconius clysonymus
TTTAATTTTACTATTACCGAAAAATTATAAAAACGAATTATAATATAAATATATTTAATTATTTTCATTTAAATTAAAATATCAAACCTAAATAAACATAATAATTGTTTTCTAAATGCAATAGTAAAATCAGAATTTATATTTATAATATGTTTACACGACATTGAATCAAATTCAGTTGCCCTTAAACTTTTAACAATTGTGCCAACAGTGACCATTGACATAGACTACTTTAGAACCGATGACGTCAAAATTTTATAAAGAGGAACGCATGTATATTAAAACTATCGATAGCCCCTATAAACCTTGTTATATGTATATTATAATATTAATGAATTTCATCGATAAATTACGCTCACAGAGTGATTTGTCACTAAGTATTCTTTTTAATATATATAAAATTGATTGTTTTATTATAATTCCTCCCCATATAAGTTCACTTAAGTGTAAAACCCTCCGTTCCCAAATGTAATAATTTACGATATTAAGTTAGACATATGTACATACAGATGATAAATGTATTTTTATTTAAATTTTCATTCTATTCCGTTTCAAATGTAACCAATAATAACATAATTAATATACGATTTAAAGAAGATTAGGATCGTGTCTGTTAATTACATGTTTTATCTCGACCTATATTGAGCAATAGTAAAATTTGTAATATATTTATATGTTTTATCAAAACTAGTAATTGTTTCAAAATATAAATTAATTTATCAATAAGATTATATAAAATCTTCAAGGCAACGGTAGCAAGGCACTGTGTGATAACACGATAACGGATTTGAACTGTGAATTCGAAAATAAACAATAATTTAAGTGAAATTCTAGATAAAATAAAAATAATATGTTAAATATTTTAATAAATATTTTATATTCCGTTTCATTACTCAGTGCTTCATAGAGAACGCTTAGCCCAAGCAAACTACGCAGTGTATAATGCTAAAATTTGACATACGCGATTGCGATTTAAAAAAAATAGGGTCCTAGCCCACACAAGCGAGGTTGCGGCCGGCCACTAGTCGGTTGATTGTAATGCAAAAAAAAAAGCCTTTATGAGAACATAGAATCTCTATAATAAATTCTATTTTAATTGAAAATATCCAATAATAATGTGTATCTGTTACGTAAGTACATAGTAAAGGGGAAAAAAGTAATATCATGTTATATTATCATGTTTATAATTGTCACTACTTTTTTTACTTAGTGACATATCACTTTTTTCTCTACTATTCGCCACTACTACTATTATTTATTAGTAGTTTGAGAATACACATTTTTAATTTGTTTTGTATATTTTGAGTATATACTTTATTAAGAAAATCGGTCTTTCTTTAAATTTTAGCTTGAAGCGTGAAATCTTTGGGTTATATATTATTGTTAAATAAGAGAATATTTAATATATAATTTACCCACTTATTCATTTAAACATAGTAGATATTTTATTATAATCTGAATAAAAACTACATTATTTATATAAATTCATGCTAGAATAAACATTATTAAATAAATTTAACTTCATTATAATATTAATATGAAATGAATAGTTAAAGCTAATTAAAACAAAACAAAAAAAAAATACAAAAAATTGTAAACATTTTTTTTTGATATAATAAATCAAAAGAGAAATCTCCATTACTTAAGATCAGATAAGTGAAATTTAATCACATATATATACATATATACGCGAGCGAGCAACACAATAAGAGTGTCGTAATTATTTTAATATTATGTAGGCCATCTCGACACAACCGCATTGGTTATAATAATAATGCATTAAATTTATTCAAAGTTATTTTGCGTGTTAAATGCGCGCGAAACTAAGCGTGGAAAAGCGGCGCGGGCGCATGTCGTACCGCGAGCTCGGTTGATTTCGCAAACCACCGTCTAATGTGAACCTATTAACCTCTCCGAGCGAGGCCCAGAGGCGAAGGCGAGAGGCGGATGAGGAGACAAGCGTTCATTAGACACAAGGTTGTGTCAGCCATCCCGCCGGACCGCGCCACTCTCGCCACACTCGACTACGCGAATTAAAAGTAAACAAACAATAATAAGCCTCACCCTGCCAGTTGTAGTGCACTTCTATTCGCAATCTCATTGTAGAAATTCAAAAGGGCGTTACTGTCGAACATATTAGCACTGCATCACAGCCATTTCACAATATACAAAACAAAAAAAAAAAAAAACTAAAATAAGTAAAACAAAATCCGAAGAAACACAGCGATCACAGGATAAACACAAGGACCGGTAGGCACGTCCGTGCGCCAGCGACGTCAAATCAAACTGGCCCGGTCAAAATGACGAAAGTGAAAACATCGCACGCACAGAAAAAAAGGTCGGCGGCGCAGTCCTTCGGCGATGCGAGCCGCTCTCGCGGGCACCAGTGACACAGTGCTGCGCGTGCGCATCGCCCGACGCCTATATAACGGAGCGCTCGGAAGCTGCAGCTTACACCAGGAGATGAGCTCTCGGCTGCCAGTCCTAGGTGTTTCTGACGAATAAGCGCGGACACGTGGACGCGTGTGTGTGTAAGAGATAGGCCGCAGGAAACTCCGTTCTCTTCCACTAGGAAAGACCTTGGATTCGAGTCGGCACGCTGCAATGTGTATCGCCGTCGCCTACGCTGGTACCTACTCGCCAGCGCTGACGGCTGCGGCTGATTAAACGATGATTCTATTGTACACTTTATTTAAAACTACATCGCAGTTAAATGGAAATTGCAGTGGCTATCATAATATTGTTGAGAAAAATTTAAATATAAGTACTGTAAAAATATAATTTCTAAATATTTATCGTTTTTCTATATTTTATAAGCAATTGTCAATATAAGGTTTAGTAAGTTTTTTTCAATTTCTATTACATACTAAAATATTGCGTAATAAGCTTTACCTTAAACAGAAGATGTTGTATTATTTTATATATGAGCAATTAATAACCACACACATTTAGGTCAAAGTCAAGTTGTTAATTAACAGTCACTGGCAATATTTAATGTTAGTAAATACAAAACGTTGTCTAGAACTCGGAGATTTAAGGCTTTGTCGTTAAATATTCTTACTAGGTTAAGTAATAAATAAATAGATACTTTGGCTGTAAAAATAATGCTTTAGGTATAAAAAAATTACAGAGGTTACTAAAAACTTTACATATTTCACTTCAGGTATTAAAAAGTTAAGCAGCATTTTGATTTAACATAAATGGAAAATGGAATAGATATTATTCCGTATGAAAACTGATCATTCCGTATATATATATATATATATATCATCTTGTACGAAATTTTACCATTTTAAAATACACAATAAAAATGTACTTTACATTTTTTAGTTTCATTGAAATAATAAAAGTGACACCATAATTTTTCTAGAAAAATGTTTTTAATTTACACCATTTATTACCTGCTGTCGAACAGTGGCTTGTATTTTGTAATGTCAGTGATCAATAGTGAGTAAAATTTATAAAATGTCACGACGATAATATTTAAATTTATAGCTTAATTAAATTAAAAGACTATAGATAATAACACTTATAAAGACTTTAAAAAATATATATGAATAAATTTCAATACAACGCCTTCGTGGGGCACAAGCGTGCGACTGCAGTTTTCTCCGGATTTCGATTTCCACACAGGGAATAAAATATTTCATTTCCTCGCTCTGGTTACGTGACAACGTGCGGCGTTGAGTTCCGCCACTCAACAATGCCTTAAGAAAGTGAAAAAAACATAAAAATTATAAATAACAATGCAATATTATACGCAGAGTCTATTCCTTGCCAGAAACCTATTTAGTTAAAAAAAAATGATAACAAAAACAACATTAATAGTATAACGTGAAGCAGAGTCGATAGCGATGTCAGCATTCGAGCACGTTTCGGAGCTCAGCCAGTGCTCGTTGCACAATGGACAAATGAAATTTGAGATAATTATGCAAAGTGGGTCGTTAGACATGCTTTCGTTTCAATTTTTTTTTATATTAAGTGAATTTGATGAAACTTAATTTAAATTTTATTTAAATATTAATATATAATAAGGGATACACGAATGGTGATACTGTGTTTATTTTTTGTTCACGCTTCACGCTTTTTCCCGTATAGCTTCTTGTTTCACTTATTACTTGTAACTTATTGTAAAAAAAAAACTTATTGTCAGACTGGGTGAATTGATTCAACAGGGAATTGAACACACAATCATGTCGTTTACGTACGCTCCGCTGCACCATGCCTTAATAATTTCTTGTATCGAATTGACGTTTTTGTAGGTTTTGTTGATTTTATTTGTAATTTTAAAGGTTTTTATGCAAATCGGAAGATTGATATCCACCGGGAACAAATTGGTCGAGATAATGCAATGATGTTTAAATTTGTAACGTTTTAAATTATCTACGCAAGCTCGGGTCTGAAAGTGGAAGAGTTACATAATAGAAAGACATTTTTTATTATGTAAAGATTAAATTTAAAATCTTTTATAAATTTTATATAAATAAATTTTAAAAATAATTACTATGAAAAGTAAATTTTCTATTTCCGGGTCAAAAAAAAAATCTACGTGAAAGAGAAGTAAATATTAGTATTTATTAAAATCTTGTCTCTTATATGTACATATCCCGCATTATCACGGTAGGCAAAGTGCCTTAAGACCAATCGCTCTGGTGTCTATTTTTTAGCTTCACGCTGTATCCGCACATAGCAGGTAGGCAGAAGGAACCTAGCGTTAAAACACTCCGTTCCCCACTTTCCGGCAAAATCTGAAGTCATTGCGCGTTGAGTGGTGGAACTCAATGCCGCGCCTCGCCTAGTTACCAGAACGAGGAATAAAAATATTCACTATTCTACTATATTATATAGTGTGAATGGAACCCACAACCGCCGCATTTACAAAAACACGCTTGTGCCCTTCCGCCACAACGGCCTCGGACTTACGGACGAACGGTATGTACTGAACAACGAAAATTTTCAAATTACATAATGTCAATCCAATTAAGCAGTACCTACTGTTGCAGGGTTAAGTAAAAGTAAAATCTAGGTCATAATGCAATTAAATGCATAAAAACGGCGCCCAACGACGAAATAATTTAAAAAATTACAAAAATGTACATCGGAAAGCTTTAAAAACCGGTTATTTAATAACATAAATTTGTATATAAACTGGTTCCGTTGATAGCGTAATACCATTTCACTTTCGCTTCCACATCTCATTGTCTAGAACGATTGAATAACTTAGTAAATATCATCTGTACCGAGAACTTATATAAAAGGCTGCATGAGAATCGCCTTAATTGCATCTTGTTTTTGTAAATTTTAATTTGGTTTAACTTTGTTTTGTAATGGATAGGTTAATGATAGCTATTAATTATGATTTTTTTTTGTATTGTGTTGCTTTTATAGCGTGTTGCAGGATGTTATCTTTTTATTAATATATCTATGAGTTAAACTATGGATTATTAGTATTCGTTAATAAAAAAATATATTATAATAGTGGCATTGGGTTTTGTCACTCAACAATGCAATGTTTCGTAACTCTAGGTTTTCTACCCCGTTTTATATGGGAAAAACTTAAAGCTAACACTTGCTCTAAAAAACTTTTCATAATTCATATTTTTTTAGCTTCGCATTGTACCCTACATAGACAGAGAGAACTTGAGAATCTAGTGTTAAGACACTCCGCCCTGACCTAGACACTTCCGTTCCCAACTTTCCGCTAAACTCTTCGTAATTTATTTCTATCAACCAAATACGCTATCTTCTATATTTTACTATGATATAGAAATTAATAGTAAACTGTCATGTTAATACAATACGGATCTATTTATCGGAGTAGGCGAGACCTTTCGTTTGTAACTAAACAATGGTCTATTCAGTTTGCAAAATAGCTAAGGCACAAGAGTTCACAGTGAAATGTCGACAATAATATTGTAATAGTAACCTAATTTAAGGTTCCGAGCACTGTATTTGGAATTTGAAAAATTGAATAAATGATCATTTAAATGTTTTTTTTTCCACATGTTTATGCACTTTCACAATTGTTAAATGTTTTAGAAAACGTATAAAAAATTACGTAGTGGGAGTTGAACCCACGCCTCTTGTAAATTGTTCGTTGGACTTGAATGGTTACCAAGAGGCGCGGGTGCGAGACCCGCTATGTTTAATTTTATAATTTTTCTTAAGTATTTTTTTATCATTAGTCTGAAATAATACTTTAAAAATGTTAAAAATATTAACTGTATCAATACAATTAGTTTATACAATTCAGTTTTCAGGTTAGGCAGAAGAAGCCTAGTGTTAAGACACTCTGCAAGTCTAGTGTTAAGGTATTACATGTTGAGTGACGGTACTCGATGCCAAAAATATTTTTTTTAAATATAAGTAAACGTTCCTACAAGCAAGCATCGAATGGACATTCAACGGGTAAATAGATACGTAACTGCCTTACTGTAATTAAGATGATGGTGATATATATATTATCTTTACATCGAGGCCTGTCGTAGCGCAGGGGCACAAGCGTGCGACTGTAAACGCGACAGGTTGTGGCTTCGATTCCCAATCGAGCTAATAAAATGATTAATATTTTCACTTCCTCGCTCTGGTAACGTAGCAAAGGTTAACACGCATTGCCTCCAGAATTCGGCGGAAAGTGGGAAACGGAAGTATCTTAATGAGAACGGAATGTCCTAACACTAGGTTGCCCTCTGCCTACCCTGGTATGTGCGCGAAACTAAAAACAATCTTTACAACGATAGAAAACCAATAGTAAACATATCCCTTCTCGCTATGAAATAACTAAGCGAATGTCATTATTGTTTAGTTTAAAATGAAGTAAAACGGATACAAGCGCACCATATTACATAGAAAAATATGTACAAAATATCTCTTACTTTTGTATATTCATACAAGCTTCAACATGCGGTTTTGCCCTCATAAGTGAGTAAACCATTGTAAGTGGCCGAGATACCTCTGACAGCAGGTACAGTGGGTTAAATGTATGGACAATCTAACACAAATAATATACTTTGAGTTCAACCATAATTCGAATTCTTCAGCTTTATAATATTTGTAAGTGTATAAGTGTAGATTCAGCTTCACGCTGTATGTCGTACATATTGGTTTGGTAATTTTTACCTTTTATTTATTTATATACTTTGTTTTTGACCGACTTCAAAATCAGAAGAGTTACAATTTGACATGTAAACAATATGTATGTATGTAATATTGTTGAAATTGGATAATACTGGAATATGATAATTTTAGGCTTCTAAGTGTGCCAAATTCCGTATATATTTATGTATTCGTAATATTTTGGACAGAATGTGTAAAATAAAGGTAACCTAGGTATTTGAAATCGATTTTTAAAAAATTACTTCTATAATTATTTCATAATAATTCTGCTGCTGCTATTCAAAGATGAGTAAGCCTTAAAAAAAATAATAATCGCATTTAAGCATTTAATAAGAATAAAATGTCGTAAATAATTTTAAAAAGCAAAAAAGTCCACTTTTTACAATGCATCTATTTATAGTGATATCGTTTTTTTTGTTATGATATGATGAATATTTCAATTTCCGGAAACAACTCGACTTTTATCGAAGCAAGTCAAACGGAGGGACTGAATTCATTAATACATTAACATATTATTTAAAACAGATTTCAAATGTGTGATTTTTCTACGGGCAAAAATAAATAAAAAAAACGTGCTTATGTAATAAGAACTATGTTTAGATGTTTTTTGTAATATTTTTTTTTTAGTTTATTTTATTTTTTTGTATTATTTATTTATTCTCAGGTTGTCTTCATTTGTTTTAAGAAATGAAATATATATTGGAAGCAGTTGTGTTTTGCAGCGAAAATTTTGAAAGTGTATATTTTTTAAAATTAATTAATTTCAAAAGATTGAAGTTCAAAATCAAATGCATTACTATACCTATTCTTTTTTTATTCTTAAAATGTATACAATTATATTGTGTTGGAAAGTACTGATTTTTACAAATCAAGAATTTAAGTATATTACGAGATGACAAATTCTAGATCTTAAAATGTCAGCTTCATTGTTCTGTCACGAATTATATTGCGATGATTTTGTTATTGTTACAAATATTCATAAGTTTCGATGTACCTACATCTAAAATTTGTTAATTTTTATACAAGTATGTATAAAATGTGTGGCTTTGATAATCCATGTTTAGCTCCGTAAGAATTTTTATAATTTTAAAATATTTCAACACACACTTGTTCATTATTTTACATTTAAGACACATAAATTAATGTCACTGATAACGGATCATTTAAAAAGACACAAGTCTACAATATATTCTCTAACAAAACATCAAATTTCCTAAACAATCTACAGTAAATTGTTCAATTCTACCAACTTTCCAAAAATTTGGTAATTTTTTCGAAACTACAAGCCTTTTGTAGTGAGAATGAAGTCATCCGTAAGTTTCTGTTGCGTATAACGCGGCTCAGTAACTTTCACGTCAGTATTTCTTGTAAGTGAAAGTTCAAAAGTGTAAGTGTTCATTGTAATTCTGTCATTGGTTAATCACGATCTAAATCTTTATTGGCTAATCTTTTAGAGAACACGCCCACAAGTGAAATGAAAATGAGATTTTTTGTTGTTATTTGATATATATGTACATATATAAGTATATGAGTACTCCAACAAGACAATAGATATTCGTTTATCTAAAAATATATATAAGAAAATGAAATAACAGTTTAGTAATCCGTTTCATCCACTACCATTTTCGGTACTATATAATTAAATTATGTCATCGCAATGATATCTCGATATCGATATCGAATCACATGTGCTCGTTGTAAGTGTAGCTCGTGAAAGTGTTTGTACGCGAGTCAATCAAAGCTCGACTCATGCATCCGCATCCACCATTGAAGCCGTCACGATCAGCCGTGGCTGCCATTTATTAATATTAAACGAAAATTCGTTATCCAACTGGCCTTGGGCCGCGTTCCTTTCAGTTCTACTTAATGATGACAGTTGCTTGAAATGTTTGTAATGGCACTAACTTAGTAACAGCTCTACAACTACAGCGCTGCTCTACGACCACTGAGAGTGGAAGCCTTATTTGCATATGAATAAGTTGTAATTATAATTAGCAAAGCGAAAATTTCAAGTGTTATAACGAGCTAGTTCTGTTTGTATATAAATGAAATGAGAATTTGAAGTGAAAACGACATGCCGAGATGTTTTGTAACAGTTATCGAAAGTGTGTTGGAACAGTGAGGCTCGGCGCGGTGCGGCGGTGTGGCGGCGCGGTGGTGAGGTGGTGAGGTGGTGCGGTGGTGCGGCGTAGACGTCGAAAGTGAGACCGTGAGGTTGCGCAGGCGCGTTACGAAGTTTTTATTGTCGGCGGCGCGCGAAATCACTTGAAAGTTGTATTGTCCTTGGATATTTCACTTCTTTATTTGTTGCGTTTCCGACACCCGAGCCGAAGTTCAGTCGCCGGTGACGCCAATTGTACGCTCCGAGTGGCCCCTTCACCGCGCTCTCGGACGGCTAGACTTTATCGCGAACGATTCTTAATATTATCCGAAAGAATTGATTAAACGATTCTAAAATAAGATATACGACGTGGATATACGACATAAAGGTATTCGTTAAGCCTGACGAGTAACGTGTTCTTACCGAGGGGCAGCGGCAGATAAGAGGTCCTCGCTGGAGTACTCCAGGGTGTTGGTACGCGCTGGAGAGCGCGGCGGTTTCCCGGAGCTTGCGCCACTTCCGATTGCGACGCTTCCTGCGAGAGAGCGCGAGGCCGCGCGTTGCACAACGCTGTAGAGCCGAGTGGCTGGACTTTCACCACACTAACTGAATCCTGGGCAGGTAGCACTGAACACTGTAATCCTGGCACTGGCAGTAGGGAGGTCGCGGGAGGTCGCGTGGTATCGGCGCACGGCGCTGCGGGCCGCGGGCGCCGGGCGAGTGGCGTGCCGGCGCCGCCGTCGGTTGCGCCACGCTGGAAAGTAAAAGTGAGCGGTGGGCGCGGGGCGAGGTGGCACATTTCTCCCACTTTCGCCGCAGTGATTCACGCTGAACCAAGGTCGCCTCCAGCCGATGTGTAATACTCTTGTCCTGTAAGTGTAACGGGCTGAGCTGCGCACGCGCAACTCTGTAAACTATCGGAAATACATGTCTAATTGGACATTACTTACAATTTATAAGTGTAAAACACAAGGACATGAGTCCAAATATGAACTTCTTATAAATTATTCTTACAGGAATTTGCAATAAACGCATTGACATACAGTCTTTTAATAGTAATTTACTGAAGAATCGAAAGGTTTTACACGCGAGGTGGCAATGAGGTGCCATGTTAATTAGCTATTGGACCACAACCGATCACGAGAATGCACTAATGCCTACATCCATCGTTCCCTCACATGTCATAGAAGTGGTTTACCACAATAGTTCAAGGTCAGGAGTGACATCTTAACAAAATTCTTAAGCTGGCATCAAATATTCTTATATCACTATAATATTTTTAATATTAAAAAAAATCATCTTCACGCTGTATCCCGCACAGAGCTGGCTTGGCAGGGGGAACCTAGTGTCAAGACACTCCGTTCCCCATTTTCCGCCGAGGTTTAGATGGCATTGCGTGTTGAGTAGCGGAACTCAACGCCGCGCTTTGCCTCTACACCAGAGCGAAGAAATTAAAATATAAATGTAAACAAATATTTCATTTCCTCGATATTTCTTATGTAAGATAGTTAGATAGTGTTATAATATTAAAAAAAGGTTTTTGGAGTATATATAACAATATAAACAAATAAACTTT
>DVQK01000561.1:0-10791 GCA_018231685.1 Heliconius clysonymus
ACTAGGTTCCCTCTGCCTACTCTGCTGTGTGCGGGATACAGCGTGAAGCTGATTTTGATTTTAATTTGATTTAGTACATTTATCGAATATTTGCCTTTTTATTATTGGTATTTTTAAATTTAAAATATCAGATTTTATTAATATAAAAATGTATAAATTAGAACGTTATACTACATCTTTTAAAACAAGAAATAAATTATCATGAATTTAAACAAAAACTACATTATTTTGTAAATAAAAAACGCTTTAAAATTTCAATATACAGGCATTTATCTCGATTTGGCAAACTAAATAGTGTAGTTGAAAACTTTCCGACTTTTGGCTGAACAAACGTCTGAGAATTAAAGAAAAAGGAGCAAACTATCGCAGCTTGCCTTTTAAAGCCTGCCAACTTGGCTGTATACACTAAACTGAAAGTAATATGACCTTAAATAGTTTCATAGTACCATCGAAGTTATTGGAAGCCACCATGGATCAGTCTGACTGTACAATTTTATAAACATATTATATATGCCTGTGAGTTCGACCTTGACTCAGGGAAAAAATATTTTTGTTTTTTATATACGTACACGTTTTATTTAATATAAATATAGTATTATATTAATATTAAAAACAAAAATCGTAATACAAACACAATGTTTAATTATCATTTTAAGAGTTGAGTAAAGAAAAATAATAGAACTTAATTCGAAAATAATTAAACGTTGCGTACGTAAGTTTAAGTGTAACTAAAATATATTATTTGATTAAGGGACAAAGACAAGGGTGAGATTTATTTATCTATCAAATAAAATCGTATATAAGTAGATTGTTGTTACATGAATTGAACTCATCAATTTATTTTTATAAAAAACACGCATATTTATATAGAAATAAAATTATTTGTTAACGCATATGTCTAGAGTTATGGCCCCAAATCGTTAAAAAGTTCCAGTAAATATTTATAATTTATATGAATAAATAACAGATACGTTTCACTTCAAAAATAATAGAACCAAGCTTTGTTCTTATAATAGGAAATATTCACGACGTATTTACCACAATAAACGGCACTTTATATAAATATATCGATTCCAATATAATAATTTCTATTAATTCTAAAACACAATTTTTCTATGAGCACATTAAACACTATTATCACTTGTATAATAGAGTAAGGCTAAAGCAACTGCATGTTGCTCGCGACGCGGGCACAAACAGACTGAGCAGTGCCAGCTTAGCCTCCCCACCAAGCCAATGGGGCGCACAGTAAATTATATTCCTGTGGGTGTTTAAGAAAAACCTATTAATTTTTCATTCTTTCAGTGCTACGACGTATTATCGTATTAACCTTACTTATTTACAAGGCGATTCATAATATATTACTATGCAGATTTTATTAATGTGAAGCATTTAATTACAAATAAATCGTTACAATGTAGATTTTTATATTTATAGTATAATTTGTATAACGTAATCGATTTTTAAAAGAAAAACGTAGAGGGGTTTAATTTTAGTGTTCAAATGCGTGACGATGGCGGCGAACTTTTAATGAAATATATTGATTAATAACACTATTGTAATATTTTTTTAGGTTTTCATTGTAATAATTTAATTGAATTATTTTAAATAGATACATTGTTTATAATTTAAATATATTTATATTCTGAATCCGGCATTTTCATCATTTTATAGTAATCCGTATCATTTATCAGGCAATTGAAATTTTAGTTGTGTTTGAAATTTTTGTTGAGTTAAGTTCGATACTTGGTGTTTGAGTAATAATGATGTCTTTCGATATAAAACCTTAATTTATCAAAATTCTTAGTATAATTATAAAAGTAAAAGTAAGATGCATCACTCAATTTTTTTATGCACCCTAATCCATAGTTGGTATCTTGTGCGTTTCAAGAGACTCTCTCAGATCAAAGTAATTTAGAAAGATGGGGTAAAGCCACTGCCAAGTCTAGCTATATCTTTTCAGAGATAGTAAGGACAGCTAAGCACTTGTTGGTAGAGTTTAGAGTGCTACTAGATAGAGGTTAATACTTGCTTTTCGGTACCAAAAGCACAAAAAATATAACAATCAGCAAATAATGCAATCGATTGAGTTTGCGAACGAAGGTTAGTTAAAAAAATGTACACAAAATCTTACTCAATTATAGAGTCATGATGGACAGGTACGAAAAGCAATTCCGAATAACCGAGGATGTTATTACTTCGTCAAACACACCGGACATTTTGCTTTGCTTTAGAAACGTAAAACGTGTAATACTGGTGGTTACAGTTCCATGGGTTCAAAATTGAAATTTAACCAATTTAAATTTCTATCAATCAATTTTTTTATCATTTCAACCAATTATATTTTATATTTTTTTATATATTAAATATTTTTCATATTTAAAAACATTATTGTATTATATCTATTTCGTAGAAATAAAGATAAAATAAAATATGTATAGAAAGTTCTACCGCTGATATTAGTCCCTTTGTGAAAAGTAGGGGTTACTTATTCTTAACTATAATAATCTATTTGTATAAGTAACATAAACGGTTTTTTTTGTCGCGTGAAACTGCAATTGTCGTTTCATTTTGCTTTTATGGAATCATTTTCATATTTATCTAATACTGAACTAGCCGATTACCATAAAACATATTAAGATAGAATTGGGGAATAACAAATAGGATATTCAAATTTAGTTGTTTTATTTTGTTGTAAAAATTTTACTATTAAAATTTCAGTGACGATATATCATACGTACATCTATATAGGTTATAAAAGACTGCCCTAAGGTTCCTCGTATTGGCTAGCAGCCAACTTAGCCAAGAGTTTGGTCGAGAAAAATACGGCCACATCGGAAAGAAGTACGTAATGTACGGGTAGTTTTATGGGAAAGCACCCTGAAGGGGAGGTCATAGTGTAGTTGCGCAATTGAATATATAGGTTAAATGTTTGTAACAAATGCGTCACTGCGTGTCCTTGTATCTTTGGCAGGAACGTTCATATCGAGAAGAATGCTTTGAGATATGATTACACAAAATATATTGGTTTGTTTCTATACAAACAAATCTTTAAGATTTTTTTTAATTTTTAATGTTTTTACAATTAATTTATATTTATTTAATCGTTATTTACATATTTAGTTAAAAAAAAGCGATAGCTAGAATTTAATGTATGTAATTCTTCTTTTTATTTTGTTATGATAAAATGAAGAAAATACGAATTTAGTTAAAAAAACGATTAATGAGTAAAATGAAAATTTTCTTACATGTATAAAACAGTTAAGATAATAAAATAACATTAGCTTTAGGATACTACCAGTTTACTCTTGTTTGTTTCTTTTTCAACTTCGGCTGGATGAATATGAATATGCTGATTAGTTATGTTCAATGTATCTGATCATCTCATTAGGCTCATTTAATAATTTAGAAAACTTTTTTTAAAATTCAATCATTCATAAGTAAGTAGAATTTTGATGAACCAAATATTTTTTAATCTGAATTATATGAATATATCTCTTACTATAAGAGAGTTATTAAAATATACATAATTATTATATTAGTTGTTTGTTAGTAATAAACTGGCATTCTGCCCTCACTATTATTTCTATAAAGTATCATTGACAATTATAATTTTCTACCTAATTTACATTTAACCGATTATACAATTGAGATGAAAGTATATCTCCAAGTACAAGGATTAAGGTAGATATTACAATATCCTTTACATCCTTTCTTACCTTCTAATGAGGATCTATCTGAAGAAGCCGGTAATTGGGAGCACTGAAAGTGGGACAAGGTCACCACTTCATCTGATGATACTGATACTTCACATTTTCGATATAAATCAAGCTTATTAGTTTTTATACCGTCACAGTGCAGTGTGTGTATAGTTTGTTGGTTATACGTGGCACAATCGTGGGTTCAATGGTTCAACTTAGAAGAATGTATGTATTTATTTCCACATGCCTAGTTAGGTAAGGCAGAACCTGGCGTTGGTTTTGTCTTCAACTGTATATTATATTCCTATTGTACTAAATGGGATTTGTATGAAAAATATTAAGACAACTTATTAATGGTAACATTAAACATTAGCTTCACGCTGTATCCCGCCCTTGGAACCCAGATGTTAAGATACTCCGATTCCATTAGGACACGTCCGTTATCCACTTTCCACCGAATTCTCGACGCATTGCGTGTTCAGTGGCGGAACTCAACACCGCAATTCATTCTTATATATGTTTAAAGTATACTTTTATTTTTTTTCCATTTTGAAATATAATTTTAGATCTTATGAAATTATAAAATAATAAAGATACTTATTTATCCAATAGGAGCGAGTTAAATCGGACAACAACAAATGTTATTGAAAGACAAATTGATATGGACTAAGGTCTCAGCAACATGTTGAAGTGTTCAAGTAACGTGCTCTGAATACGATATGAGATGACTTCGCGGCTTTTATTCCAGTCCTAGTTCATTTAAAAATTTGTCAGTAAAACAAAATAGAGTTAAAGAAAAATAAGCATTTATGGGAAATTGTAACTAATAAACTAAATACTGGTTGGATCTATACCTATAGACGCAGCTTATATTCTGCAAAACAGTCGTCATACCTTTTTCTTTATCTACAATCATTTTAAATAGATTATTTTACATTATATATTAGTAAATAAGTAATGTACACTATACTGTCGGTATATATGTCGGTATGTTGGTACCTACCAATAAATGATAAATAAAATAAAATAAAAATGATTGTCGATAAAGAAAAAGGTATGAAGACTGTTTTGCGGAATGTAGGCTGTGGAATCTTGAAAGAAATTTTAGTCGGTCACATAGTTGACGAGACTACTTCAATTTAACTTCGCAAACTGTAAACTTATGGCTTTAGTGTAAATTAGCTTACACTGAAATCTAAAGAATCTCATTGTATAAGAATATTGGATGAAAACGTCCAGCCAACGTTCTACTTTAAAACTCAACAGATTAGGAATCTAATAACTCAAAAACATTTTTGCCTATTCCGTATCATCTATTAAATTGGAACAATTAAAGTGAGTTTAAGTAAAATAATAACTATAAAGTAATATACAGCTCGCGAAGATTAAGATTTTTATATGAGTAAAAAGTACAAATCATAAGTGACAATAAAAATTATAATTAAATTTATTGTCGTTTAGATATCAATTCATAATTTTCACTCACATCACTTGTGTTAATAAAGGGAATCGTTCCGTTATATCACCAACAACAACCTTGTGTTCACGATTTTTTTGTATTTTTTGTACTGAGTTGCCACATACATTTTACCATTGTTACACAGTGACAGTGCCAACTTTATACATCAAACACAAATATAAAATATTAAGAATTAAATATTTAGCGCTGCTATCAGTACTAGAGGCTGGTTGTCAAATTCTAGTATAAACCGGTTTAGGCTGCACTTGAGATACTCTGAGTGAGTATCTCAAGTGCTGCCTAAACCGGTCGCTCCTACGGTATATATGAACACTCACACAAATGCAAAGCTCAGCTTAGACCTCACAAACAGTCGTTTTATTTGTTTATTTAAATTGTATAATTGTAATAATATTTTAGTAAGAATGCTCACTATAAAAAAGTATACTAAATATTAATTATTAGCAAAATATTGTTTATTTAATTAACAGCTTATTAGTGTTCTCCTTAAGCCTTTGTAAAGTTAGTTTATACAAATTATATTTCATTAAAGCAGAATAAATATATCTTTAATAGTAGTCGGATAAATTTATCAAAATTAATATATATATACACAGATTTATTAAAGACCAACGATATCAAGTTTTTAATTAAAAATAAAGTTATGCGACACGAGACGTATATTCCCTGACATTCATTAAGAGATGAAATCGTGATTGCAAGTAAAATCGCACATTGATTTTATTTACGTTACCAAATCCCCTAGTACCTCGGAAATTGAAGGGTTCTTGAAGTATTGAACGAACTTCTAATTATAATATGTAATTTAATTTATGTTAGTGCATAACATCCACTTACTTTATTTTTTATTTAAAATTTTTGTAATTACTAAAATAATACAATTTAAAGTATTATAAAATAAATAATATTTTTAAAGTTTTGAACAGATATATTTTAATTGTACATTTGAAATAACATTTTCTCGTTTGAAATAGATAAGCGCAAATTTTATAGTAGCTTCACGCTGTATCCCGCACATAACAGGGTAGATAGAGGGAACATAAAGGCAACACAATCACACACGATTTCACCTGAATTACATGAAATTATATAACATTTTTCTAAATTTTTAATGCCTTGACACAGAATTATGGTCTATGAAATTGAGTTTAATTAAAAAAAGGGGAAAGACTACAAATGCAGGTGCAACACTTCGCTGACGTTGATAAGTATCATTTAAAATTCATGTTGAAACGAATATCAAAATAAAAAGATATAATTACTGACCTAGTAAGGCACTAGACGCTTTCCAGTGGTATTGATAACACGATAACAAGTTAGTAAGTCTGGTTGGTAATAATAATATAGCTTATTAAACACATTTGCACTATATTTTGTTAATAATAATTCCAATTGTTATAATGCTTTGGTAGTTTTAATTTAATCAAAGTATGATAGTTAAGTTTGTTTAAATGTTTTGTGTTTTTTGCTAGTTTTTATATTATTAAATTTACATATAAGAATAATTGTAAAGGAACCTTATAAATAAAGATGGCCTTCTGAATTCGACCCTTACTCAAGGGAATGTATTATTTTCATTTCGCTCTAACAAGATGGTTGAGTTCCGCCACTCAACCCACTATGCCTTTGAATTCTCTCTACCCACAGTGTTGTATATGGGATAAAGAGTGAAGCGAAAAAAAGAATAATTCGTCCTAGACCGTATTTTTTTGACTGACAGTCTTAATAAGCTATTGGGTTTGTTTTTTTTTATTTTAGTTTTTACGCAATTTTTTTACGAGTTTTTGTTTTTTTTTTATAATTAGGTATTGTTGATGTTTTTAAAAAAGATTGGCAGAAAATTTATATAGGAACATCTCTCTATGGTATTTACCGTTTATTACAATAATTATTCATAACTAACCACTCAGTACTCAGTAAGAAGAAATCCTAAGGAAAAGAATAAGTTTGCACATAAAAAAATGTATGCATCGATTACAGAGTCTCTCTTGATTTTTTTGTTGGTTAAAAATGATATATATAAGTTTTTTATTGTACAATAACCTTGTTAAATTGAAAAAGCACGTTTAATACAATATTTTGTATGTAACAAAATATGTACCATTTATAAATTGTATGATGCAATATGTAAAATTTACTATATGCATTTACTATTATCCTTGTGATACGCCAGCAATTTTCTGGTCGCATTGCAGTTGCTGTCACTGCAGCCCTACAATAACTTACCGATGTTTAAATTTTATTATTGAATTCAACAACATTAAAATATTTTTTTTCATAATTCAAATGAGAATTAAAATTGATTAAATCATTAGGAAATAATAAGAATTCAAACGTACTACCACGATTAATAACTTAAATCGCTTTTTTATTTAAATTTAAAAAGTCTAAGATATAGTAGTCCTTTGTTTAATTGGGAAATAAATAGGTTTTATATTAAGATAATAAACTTTTTTTACAATAGTATCACTACTTTTATGTAAGGCCCTATAGTCTTATAATTATAGTAATTATAACAAGCAACTAACTTCCTTTTTCATGTGCTACGTCAATCGGGATAAACTCTACGTTAAGTCAAGGAAAACTGTCGCCACATATCAACCCGCTTTTCATTATATATATATAACAAAGGTAAGCTAATTGAGTGCAAGGTTGACTTACACAATTTCACAATTTTATTAAAAAAAGGAATATAACATTAACAAATATTTATAAAAAAATCGTTTAAAATAAATGAATAAAATCAATGGTTGTGGTTTTGAAAATTAATGATGAAATATTATATTAGAACATTACCGCTGGATTCAAAGCCACGATGCTTGTCAACACGTTAATGTAGTTAAAACGGTTGCGACGGGAGCCAATGTAAAAAGGCCAATCCGAGTGCGGAAATTCAATCGGCGCAGCCATTCGCCTATAAAACTTAGATTTTACTAATAGAGTTCCATTTAGAAGTAAACTGCAAATATGAACGGTATGCAATTTACGTTATTACAAACGAAACGTACGGTCCCTCGAGAAGCTAAGTACTTCAAAATTTAAAATCAAATCAGCTTCACGTTGTATTCCGCACACAGCACGGTAGGCAGAGGGAACCTAGTCTTAGGACATTTTCCGCTGAATTCTGAAGGCATTGCGTGATGAGTGGCAGAATTATGGCGGCCACCAGAGCCAAGATATGGAAATATAATATTTAAATAAATATTTCATTCTACGGGGAAAGAACCCACAGGCAACCTAAAGGCACACACTAGCACCTCTGCGCCACGACTGGCCTCAATGCTCAGAAGTTAATTACTTTTGAGCATGAATTTTAAATAATTATAGTATGTTTAGAGAAATGACAGATCTTATCTTCTTATGGTGTCTCGCTAACTAGTGAAGGTCAGTCAGCCGTCCAACCGTCTACGAGTAAATCAAATGGATTCTTAAGTTAAAATTAATTTAAGATGAATAGATTATTTTGGCTAACGTTTACTCTTTTTGTTGCTATATTTAAAAAAATAAATATGATATATTGCATATATATGGACTTTTAATCTTAAATGAGACCTAATTGGTTATGATTATATCCTTTTAGATTGCTGCTAAAGTATATATGTGGAATAATATGTAGTTATGTTTCTATTACTTTCATTATTTTTACATGCAACCAATGGATCAATTAAAAAAATATAGGAATAAATGAAGGTCGTTAAAGATTTAACATCAAAATTTTCAAAAAATATAAATCAATATTAAGTAAATTAATTAAATAAATGACTTTATATCATGGGTAATATAATTTTCAAATAGAATATTATTTTAATGAAGTTTTTGAATAATAATAATGATGATCCCGACAAACCTTAGTGCCTACTGTTCTAGAGAGACAGAAAAAAAAATGTTTTCACTTTTTAAATTTAACATACATTTTGTCTCCACCGTTTTATTACAATTTGCACAAAGAAACTACTCGTATATTTTAATATGTATATTACACGAGGGCATTCCTATTTCCTAAATATATGACCTTAAAGTCAGTTTATTTGTGTTTTGCTTTTTAGTTTAGTTTAGATAAAAATTTGTATTTACTAGGCGTTTCAAATTTCATGGTATTTAAAATTAAAAAAAAAATAATACAGAAGATGATGCAGTGTTAGCACTATACTTATTTTTGAAAGGTGTTTCAATTTAAAAAACTGTACATACATGGTTTCAAATTCAATGACTACAATGAAAATCCAAGTACCTAAGAGCTTCCCTTTATCAAAGAGACATTATGTTTCTTTAAGAAAGTTGTAGTGCAAAGACGAAAACTGCAGCACAGAGCTTGGATTCCTTTAGCTTTAAACAATTTACGTAGGTATGCTGTTTACCAAGAAATTTACAAGTAAAATTTACCACATTGATGTTATTACTTTATGAATTAGTTATTCATACAAGTAAATATCCCTTTAATCTCTAAATACACACAATGGACGAAATTTTCAATTTCAAGATAAATATCTTATTTATGGCCTAATTTATTTAATATTCCTTTAATGTTTCATGCAACAATATATACAATATGTATTTATTTAAATGTTTAAATTTTATTCGGCAAACTGATTATTTGATTCTTTGGTTTTTGTAAGTGCTGAATTCCGAACCTCTTGAAGAGCAGATTGTAACATCGAGCAACATTGACAATTCTGTTCAGCTAAATAATTATAAAGATTTCAACGACTTGTAATTAGATTCTCAGTTCACGATTTTCAGATATGAGTTGTTTGTTATACTTCTGTGCTTTCAAACAACAAATAATACTTGTAGAGCTATCTCAATCAATGGTAATGATATCTGATTATTGTAGCATGTATGTACATCGTTCATTGTCTTTAAATATGTAAATTATGTATTTTTTTTTATGAAAGTAGTAGCAATGTTAAATATAAGTTATGTTTGTAATTTTTTTTTGTTTAATTCATAAAAAAAAAGAAAAGTATAACTCATGATGACGTTAATGATTTTTTTGTGAAATTTGATCGAATGTTTCAAATATAATATTTATAAATATCAGATAAAGATAACAAGAGGCTTTATTTGTGTTGTAGCGTATTTAATGTATTAATTGGAATTTCTACTAAAATATTGTTTCAAACGATCACTAAATTTCATGTTACAAATTTATGAAAAACCGTTTACAAAATGTAGACAGTATTGCATGTGTAGCATATCGTATTTTAGCGGAAGTTTCTCAGCGAGATTGAGCTGAAATATATTCTTTGAAAACCGTAGCGTCCGCCCCGCAATAAGCTGCAAATGACTGTAATAATATTTAAGAAATCCTTTTAGAGCTCATCATACTGATATTTGGTAAAATCGCATTGCAGAAACAATCGTAAGTGAGCGATAGAATAAGACAGAGTTTCGTAACAATAAGCGAAGGGTGGGCGGCGTGAGGGGTAACTACGAGAGCCGGCTCCGGAGCGGGTCGTTCGAAACTCCAAAAGTGGCACTGAACTGGTGAACCTGTCCCGGGGACCACCACGGCGCCAAACACGCGGTCAACCGCGTCGGCGACGGCGGGGTCGGCGTGGCAGGCGAGCGGCCGCGGCACCTCCACGCTACTGCGGCACGCGCCAAGCC
>DVQK01000562.1:0-10791 GCA_018231685.1 Heliconius clysonymus
ACAACCAGTCGGTTTTGCAGTCACACCTCGTGCCGCTGCGCCACGACCGGCCTCTGATCACAAAGAGGAAAAGAAAATCTCTTCTATCTTGGTCCCTGAGAATAATGATGCAAAGAGGTTGTGTAAAATGCATCAACACTCCCAGAGGTTATGTGTATATTATGTGTATGTTATATGTAGATTGTAGATCAGGTAAAAGAGGTATGCCATCATTATAATTTTTGTGTTTGATGCACCATTTCCTTTGCCTTATCCGCCATAGATAAAGAGTGAAATTAAAAATAAATAAACTACTAAATTGTACCTTTCAAAGTTTCACTGAAGAGAGAAATGTAAGATCATTGTTTATTTAGTTATAATTAAAATCAAGTGTAAATTAATATTAAAATAAGGGATGTTACAGTTGTAACATTTTGTACCTAGATATACATAGATAAAGATATAAAAAAATACTGTAATGGTTTCGGTTTTAGTTTTGAATGTAATATTTTTTCAGACATTCCATTAGTGCTGTGCTTTAGTTATGGACTGTTTCTTTTATTGACGATTAATGATTTTTCCTCTTTTTTCCAATAACCAATGCTCTGTAGTACATAAGTACTAAGTAGACATATGGCTACTTTGAACAAAATCTAGTGTTTAGTGTTGGCTTGATCAATAACAATAGGTCTCATTTAGACTGTCTATATCCAAAATTATCGGAAAACTAATTTATATCAGATTATATATTATGGTTATGGTTAGTGAAAGTTATTTATTTCGTTTCGGTTACATTTACAAATTTCCGTAACATTCCTAATATAATAAATTGTTATTGTGATAGCCTACCTCTAGTTCCTCAATAACTTTTTCAAGTTGGTCTTCAGAAACTGAGGATGCCCCTGCTCGGGCTCTTTCAGTGTTCAGTAATTTTAGCCAAGCAATATCAGTGGCATCCAAGTCATAGCTGCAAGAAGCCTCAGCCCGAGCTGGAGTCGAACTTAGGTAATGCCTATCGGCTTGGTAGTGAGCATCACGCGTTAGATGTATGTATTTGTCTTTAGGCCTGCAAATTGGGTTATAATAATAAAACTAAAATGTTGTTCAATAACTTTTTAGGAGATTCTTAAGTCCTTTTTTGTATGATATTTACTCTATTATTTGTTTAACATGACAATTTAAGTAAATAACATGCATTTATTTTCTTGGAAAATTATTTAAAATTTCTTTTTTTCATTCTTTTTATAAACTATCAGTTTTTAGTATTTTTTTTTTTGTGAAACAATATATTTCTATAATTTATATCTTTAACTCATATTATGAAAAAAAACCTTGTATTCATAAATTACTACTGTACAAACAAAATGTGTACATAGATTAGTAATAACATGTATATTAATAGATCTCCAAACTCACAATTTAAAATCTTGAAAATTAGGTGGCCGTGGATTAGCTATAATTTTAACTTTAGGTGCTGGCAAGGAGTCAGGATTGACGGGTACTTGAACACCTCTCTCCCAGTCCTGTTTCCATGTGTCGGTGATGATCCAATATTCACTTGAAGTAAGTGGTTCAGAGTCTGGTAGCTTCATTGCACTGATGAGATCTTTTCTGTAATTTTTGTGCAGACAAGTTATATTATGTGATTCTAAATATTTTTTTGAATTACAATACCATTCTTATACATTTATTTTACAGCAAAAATAATATGGTATTTTAATTTAAATAATTTGTTACATTTGATAAAACATTCATTCAAATGGCCAATCCATATAATAAAGTAGGCCAAAAATATATATACATTAAATTATACATTTCCATTACACAATTATACATTTATATATTATGTAATTTTTTTCTCATATTACTATAAGACACCAACTTATGGTGGGTGTTGATGATATAGAAGTATGGTATATAAAATAAAATAAAGAGCATAATACTTATTCTTATATGGTATTGTTTTAAGTGTTATATTGTATTCTATTGACAAAATAATTACTGCTCACATTCTCTCAAATGGCATTTTCGGAATGCCATAAATAAAAACCAGAACAGCTGAAAATTGCATGATTGCGAATCTTTAGTCACACCGCAACAACATTATTAAAGTTAAATTGTTAATAACAGAACAAAATAATATCACAAATACTTACTTATTTCTTTACATTTTTATAATTCAACATATTTATTCATATATTACATTAAATAATATTTTTTCACAATAATAACTTGTATATCCATATTGTAAAAAGTGTTATATTTTTGTTTAATTTTATAGTAAAGACTTTCATTAGAAAATAATTTTAAAATAACTTAAAGTAATAACAAAAAGATGTACACTTTTCACATAATAATAATAGCATATACATTCGCAGATTGTTTTATTAATACAATAATGAACAGAAAATCTTTTGCATAGCCCTTATAATTAAAAATAATTCATTACAACATTATAATATTCATAAATTGAGGCTAAGAACTATAACTTACATTTACAATACAAAATGTAGAGCAACAAATTTCTAACATAACTTTTATAATAAGTTTTATCATAATGTTAAATAAAATTGATAAACAAACTAGGTTTTTCTTTATTGTATTTTTAATTCATTCATTAATTAATTCAAAATCACTCAGCAGCAAATTTCTATTTAAAGTTCTTGCCTTTTACTTTTAATATGATTGTCTTAAAGGCAATATTATAAATAAAAAATATGTGTAAATATACAGATAAAAATAAAGTGTAATAATTATAAAGATATATTAATATAGTAATCATCAAGTGGTAGATTTTGTTTCAAATGAGCTAATTAATGTAATATATGATTCAGTGTTATCTTCACATATTTTTGCAAGAACTTAGTTTATAGCTAAGCCCAATTTTAGAGACATTTGAGTGTTAAGTGGACCTCCACTTAATACTCAATACTACATTTTTTATAGTTTATTGCAAAGCCTTAACGCATAGCTTAATGTCATATATACATATCGCAAGTATATTTTTACACTACATTTGATTATAATTTTTTAATAAAATAACTTTCATTCAACATTTTTTTTTTACATTAATAAAACAATATAGCATTGCATCTTAAATAGTAAGACTTATAAGTAAGATTGTTTTTTAGAATAACAAATCGCATAGGCCTTATATCAAGACATTTATATATGTTTTTTACACTTAAGCTTAAGTTGTATACTAAGTATTTTTGGAGTAAGTCAACACACCAACCTGAATAGTTCAGCGGGTGCCTCAGAGGCACTTCTGTTATATATAGATGGCATTTTGAGGTCACTGATAGGCCGAAGCTGCCAAAGTGCATCTTCGGGTTCTTGTCTGCGACGTTTGGATGTGCCTGCTTCGTCCCCACGCACCCCACACGCCCTCTTTGTGCCTCGCAACGACATCTTTTTAAGTTTTTTCACAACCTACATGTTCACGAACCCTTCACTGCTTTACACTTTGAACGGGGCAGTAACATTGTGTAGAAAGTCACATTATTCACATGATGACATTTTAGTTTACAAACACGCAAGAAGTACAACCTGCAATAAAGAGAGACACGTTTTAAGCACTCTTGTTTAGAAGAACCATTATTTAGTAAAAGAGATGCATTATCTATTACTACTACCTGAGAAGTGCAATTTTTCGAAACATAAACTTATATTATAAAGTTATCTTAAGTGTTTCATATTTAAGGTAAACATTGCCCAATAATAAGTAAACATATAATAAATTTATATATAAAGTAATTTTGACATAAGGAACAAATATGTCAATTCAGCATTTGGCATCGATTAAAAGTGGTGGTCAATAACTTCCAAATAATTAAGAATTACCTCATATCGGACGATATTAATCAAAAAAACATTGTAAAAAGTATAATCGTTCTCTAAAACAGAAAATTAACAGGCAAATTCATTTGACGTTTCATTATTGCATGAGTAAATTATATGGCGGGCCTGTGGATTGCTAAAGAGAACCGAGAATAGAGGCGGCGGAATTGTCATTAGTTCCCGCTTGCAAAATTTTAGCAATAATCTTCGATAACCAAAAGGAACTCACTTAAAACCACAATCGCAATCTATAATTTCATTTCCCAGTATCTTTTCAGTAAATATTTATCACACGGAAAGTCTTCCATTAGACTACATAACAAAATTGACAACATAGAGAGCAGCACTGTTTTGTTGCCAGATTGACGTGAGTCCTACGCATCATTTTATTCCTGTAGGTTTCGGTACAGTATAGATACACATATATAATAATGTATAGATCGATATTCATTATTTTAGATATAATTAAAGGGTAGAAAGTAGCTCATGTTTTACGTACATTTTCTGTAATAGTCATTTGGCGCCATTGATCTGCAAACCACTTTGGTCACGTGACTATATACGAAACACCAACGCAAGCCAAGTAAAATGGCCAAAACGCACATCGAGTTCATATAATGTCATTGGTTTTGTAATGAAATTGTCGCACAACATGAACATTGAGATTGAATTTTCAATAAATTAAGTTTCAGAATAAATCAAACACAAACACATTTTCAATAAACATAAGATTTGTCATAAAGTAGCACAAATAATCGAGATAATACAACATGAACCCCAGCAAGAGATATCAATAAGAAGTTACAGCTATTGGCCACTAGTGGGCGCATTATAAAAAAAATGTCTGATAGTGTTGCTAGTAGAAATTTTAAAATTTGGAATAATTTCCTACCTAAAACTTTCTAATGTTTGTACTCATATTTTAACCTAGTAATCAGGGAAAAAATGTTATATATCAAGGTTCTATCTTAATAAGTAGATTTACAAAACAATTGAATTGTTTTCTTGTTTTTGTTAGTTATAAAATATAATAATTGAATTAATATTAATTATAAAATGAAATTCTACGTATGTGGCTATGTTCGGCGTATGTTCTTTTAGCTTAATAATGAACTTAAAATCTTTAAAATAATACGCTTAAAATGAGCAAAATTTCCAATATGGTGCATCCCTGATCTGTCATCTCACATCAATATCCATTCAAACGTTTAAATTTACACAGGCGCAGTAACGCATTGTAAAACAATTATGAATAGGGTTATCAGAGTGTTTCTTTTTTTATCTAAATCTTTATTTTTACTTTTTCTTACCTATCTTCTCTAATAATTTTATTTCGTGAACTATTAATAATTAAGTTACAAACTACCAACATAAATTAAACTAAAACATGCGCGAATGCTCAAATCAAAAGTAAATTAAGTTGATTCATGTGTAAATTTGAAAAAATATACAAAACCAAAAGCAAAATATTACAAAAATATTGTATAATTATGCATGGGCATTTCCACGAACAAAAAATTACGACTGCAATATATATATTTAAAATTTTGAACTTGAAAAATAATAAAATCTACAAATAAACACACAACTGTACAAAAATAATATTTAAATTGTATTCAACATTATCCTGAAAACATGTAAATTCTTGAAGGCCCCCCGGAAAATATCTCTACTTACGCCTATATATATTATATTAATATTGCCATCTATAAAAGGGCACCCCATTCTTTCTCCTAATTACTTATAGTCAAAGTGTGCTATATTTCGACAGTGTTTAGTTTTGTCATTACGCAGTAATTATGTATAGTGCACACGCACATTATGATTAATGGACCAATCTGAAGAAAGTATCACTACTATAATGCGTTTGACAATGAAGATGCTCTACTTTAACTATATAATTTGTTTGAATTACTCGATTTACTGTTTTTCATGTTAATGTTAGCTAATTACAGAATATATTACCATTTTTATGAAAGGAAATAATAATAAAATATTTAAATATATTTTTTATTTTATTTAAATATGTCTTTTTACATATCTTGAAAATCTCAACGTGTCGTATTTAAAAGCCATGTACGTAATATTATTTTACATATCATATTATATTTACATATCATATTATATTTACGTTTTTAATAATCATGTTGAAAATACTACCTCTTTGTATATTTAGTGATTTCTGTTACAAGTGGTACGTACACGTATTCACAAAATGTCTAAAGTGTACAATTTCATTTAAAAAAAGAGAAAAATATAACAATTACACAATAATTACCGACGCACGTTGGAGATCTGTACAACTTTTGGAGTATCTGAAAGTACAAGATTTAATATCCCTTCAGCTGTGGCGGCCGTTTTGCACGAATCAAATGACTCTATGTCGTGTTATTTGGGTAGACTCGCGCGATTTAGGTGCATGTTATTAAAATTATACCTCTAAGATTCTCTATGTATACACATATATTATATATTGTTATTGCTGCAAAAGTTATGAAACAATAAAAAAATAAAATATTACCAAGAAATAAATACTTTTTTTTGTCTTTATTTAAATATATATTATTTAATTAAAGTAATATTTCTTTCTATTACAGTATACAACATAATTTTCTAGATATAAATGTAAGTAGAGTAACATCCCTGACAGCTCGAGATTTGTACAAGATGGACTACACTACACGCGTACCGGTGTTAAGCTCCATGCACCCCGCGAACCTCTCGGTTAAAAATTGTGGGTTGCTCTTTTGTGGATTCGGACTATAACATTTTGGGAAACTATATCTCGCATTGTAGGATTTCGTAGTGAAAATAACTTCTCTACACCTTTTGTGATAAGCTGTATCGTTCGAGCATACGACACTCCGTAAAATATCAACAAAACGCAGTAAGAAAACAGTCGAAGTAAAACTAACAGAAAAATAAAAATGGTAAATAGAAGTAAATAATTATTACTTCTATTTACCACCCGTTGTGCCTTGTGCGTCACTGTTTCGAAAGAAAAAATGAAGTGCAGTAATGTGTGTAATATTTTTTTTAGCTTCACGCTGTATGCCACACATAGCAGGGCAGGGAGGGGAATCTGGGAACCTAGTGTTAAGACATTTCCGTTAATCATTTTCTGTCGAATTATGGAGGCATTGCATTTTGAGTGGCGGAACTACCCGGACACCACAGCAAAAAAATAAAACCAATAAATATTTCAGTTTCTCGAGTGGGAATCGAACCCATACCCTGTCGCGTTTGTGTCACACGCTAGTGCCCCTGCGCCACGACTGGCCTCCATTTATTTTACCTAACTCTTATTTATTTTAATGATATCACGTAGGTACTCTTTAAAGTTAATATATTTAATACTTCTTTCTCTGACTGACTTTCTTTGAAAGTCCAGAGGTTTTGATATTGAATGATCTAGAACTTAATTTTCCTTACGTCATCAGAAACGGGCTCATCGCTCTGGAACTTCCACTAAAGCGTCAGACCTTCATTATTTTATATTAACAGAAAGCACCTAATACCTACCATCATGTTGACCAAGTTTCACTAAGGCGATATACTAATGTTTCTTATAGACTAGACGAGCCGCAAGCGATTCGTATGTACATGAAACAAATCCATCCTTGCCTTATTTAGATTTTCATAAATATATATAAGACAAGGATATATATAATAAGGTGAACAAGGATCTAAAACTATATAATCGCTCTCTCCGAGCTTGTCATCTTGTAACTTCAAATTGGTTACACAACACGCACGCAAACACACATTGATAACATACACATTAACACAATATGTTTTTTAGCGTCATGTCGTATCCCGAACACAGCAGAGTAGCGAGTGAACCTAGTGTAAAGATACTCCGTTCTCCATTTTACGCCATTTTTGAGACTTTGGAGTGTTGAGTGGCAGAACTCGAAAATGTTAAATATTTCATTTTCTCGAGTGGGAATCGAACCCAAAAACTGTCGCGATTACTTGTAACTAATCTTGCTAACTCTATCTAACTATGCACCTGCGCTACGACTGTCCTCACTTCAAATTGTACTTTCTATAAAATTTACTTTATATTTCCTTTCTCTCTTTTCTCTTATTAGTTTAGACAACACTGGTTTAGTCTTAACGATCCACCATCATAATTCAGCATCATTGAATCACTAAACACTATATAAAAACAAATTAACCATACTTTACTCTATAAATGTATTATTATTATCAATTGACAAAAAACACTTTTTTTAAAATTTTATATTATAAATATAATTTTACATTCAATGGAACCTACATCAAATAATTATATAATGTATTGCAATTAAATTTAATTGCTAAAGTACCAATTTGGAGCATAAAACAGACGCATGGACACTTGCACTATTGTTTTAGAGTTAGCTTGCCGAGCGCCGACTTGCATTGCCCTTGTCATCCCTAAAATCAATAGCCACCAGTACCTACCTACTATATTTATATATTTGTACAAAGCAATGCATTGATGTATAATAAAAATATATGGATTTTTAAATATTTTATTCATTTTTGAAACTGAATAGTTACTCATATAGTAAGTTTAAGTAAGTAAGTGACATCAATCAAATACTATATTAGGCACCTAGGGAGAAATGTAGGACGTTCTTACCTGCCGCTTATTGTAAAATGTCATGAGGATCGTGGGTGGCAATGACCCACATATCGCCCGTGGTGCGTACACGATTTTTTGTCCCACCTGGATGAAATTCACTTGTTGGCACGTATTCAGATCAATCTTGAGATGCCGTTTTCATTTATTGATATACAATTTATGAATGAAAACGGCATGTCAAGATCGATCTCCGATTTGAAAGCGGGTTATAAGTTGAGATCCTTGTTCACCTTATTATATACATCCTCACCTCATATATATTTATGAAAATCTAAATAAGGCTAAGGATTTGTACGGGCCTTTTCTGCTTCTAGTCCCTGGTACGAGAAACTCTCCCTCATACCAGGGACTAGAAGCAAGAAATCAAGGTGGGACAAACAGTAATTATGCACGAGTACCAAACTGGACCTTGTACAACTACAATATAGGATTTGGAAATAAATAAAACCAAAACTCCTTACTAAATAAAAATGATACGTTTATTTTTATAGTGATAACACAATAGGGTACAATACAACTTTTTTATATTACACAGTTCGTTATTTCTATTACAACAATCTAACTATTTAAACAATGTTGAAATCTGATATATAAATAAATCTAACATAATATTAACCACCAACCTGATAAACGTAATAGCTTTATCATAAAAAAAAAAAATTACATAAATTTATAAAAATAAATTAATGTAATTTATTTTTTATTTCATACAAATATATTAGGCACAATAACATTTAGATATCTTTACATAATTATTTGAAAATTCAAAACTACGTAATTAAGATAACATCTTAGAATCAGGAAAATAGTCTAATAATATTTACGGAGTTGATCAATCTTATCAGTAAGGAAAAGATTTTCATAGATATCAACATGGGGTTAAAGTGTTATATACAAGTAATTATTCATAAAAATAAGTAGAACGTAAATATTCACTTATTTTTATTAATATAATAACCAAATGGTTAATATATATTTTTTTCTTTTTTTTCTAATGTAAGTATCCTTGTATATTTTAAATAAGGATATTATTAATATAATAATCTATAATGTTAAAATGCTTATTATGCTTATTAACGATTAAATTATAACAAATATTTAATAATATAGAATATATGGCGTTTCATGAACTACGTCCATTTTTTTTTATATATAGATATAGTAATATAAAGAACTTAAAAAAAAAAATAGCGTGATATATGGGTTAAATAAATTCGAATAGAAACGAGATTCAAATAATTGCATAATAACTTATGAAATTTTTAGTAATCATGTACCCATTTCTTTGTTAAGTGCAGCGTTTATTATTTAAAAATGGATACAACACATTCAAATTCATTAGTTATTAACAAATACTTATGTGTAGAAATATATTTATACAAAACAAGGCAAAATGGAATACGATGATTTTATGTTATTTGTGCGGGATCCTTGAAATAAAAAAATCGATAGAGTCTAGCAGGATAAGCAACGGAAAGCTACACTGACTTTTAATGAAGTTTTTAACATGATTGTACCTCTCTAAAATAGCGACACACCAAACGTTATGCCAAGGGCTGTAACCCACATAACTTCCTTACAATAAGGGAGTAACGGGGGTCACAATCATTAACTTAACTGAACTGACTACCAATAAGCTCATTTTTATATATATACCCTGTATATATTTCTCAGGATTTTTGGGATATTACAAATTATTTATTATATTTTCTGTGGGCGCTTTTATAAACCACCCCGTGCATTGACACATTAAAATTATTTATGTTAAATACACCAACACAAGCTATCTATACTAAAAAGCATAGATAGCTCAAGTGTTACAAAAAAAATCAAGTTGAGAAACATACACGAAATTTCTGTAGAGATCTATCATGTAAGGGTTAGAGGTATAAAAATTTAACGAGTCGCTATTTTGAATAAAAAGCAATACAATCATGGTAAAAATCATTCACTAGAAACCAGTGCATCTTTTACGATCTAGTCCCGCTAGACTCTTTAAAATCGTTTCGTTTTAATTAGTAAGAAACGTACGTAGTAACCAGTAAAGATGCAGTTGAAATTTTGTTATTTATTCGTAATAAAACAACGATCAGTCGATCCAACGAAACGATCCCGAATGGAATCGAAAATTTGTCACTATTTTGTAACAAATAAAAAAATGGAATGTTATATAAAAGTACCTATTGTTTGAATTTATTAAATACGTTTGGAATGAAATTTATAGTAGATTTAAAGAAATATATATCTACTATGTATTTGATTTTCAGTGACTACTTATTTAGTGTAGTACAGGGGTTCCCAACCTTTTCTTGATCAAGGACCACTTTTATATCATTCTT